>VZRX01015113.1:0-27565 GCA_013398075.1 Notiomystis cincta
TGTGTCCAAACCAGCACAATTTCAAAGAGGATCCCAAGCTGAAAGAGGAAGTAGATTAACTGGACATCTAAACATAATCCTGCTTCACTTTTTTCTTCATGTCTTTGTAATTTCATCATACATATTTATGATAGTCATGCTTCTGACAACGATTTCCTGATGGTAAAAATGAATGGAAATTTATTGTTTAGCTTGTGAATCTGATTCACTTATGACAAAATGTGTTTTAGCTCAAAAAATGAGGCCAGCAAAATATCATCTGCTAAACATATCATCTAAATGTTAAATGCCTCAATCAACATTAGATCTAAAACATGATTGCAAAATAATAGGGTTTTTCAAAAGCACACACTGCTCGACTGTTTTCTTTATACAAAGTGCTCCAAGCTACTTTTTTCTTTCTAGAGTATCCTACATTCCATAGGAATTTCTTCTATTCCATACATTGATCAATGGAGTTACTGTTTGATTTGCAGCAGTCTCAATTCATAGTTTGTGCAAGATGTTTTTCTAAGTGCAGACCTGTTAAACAAATGAGCCACTTCCATGTTTTAAATATTTTTTTGTGAAGCTCCACTTCATTTGTCCCCAACATGCTAAGGGTTATAAGAGGCTGTGAGGAACAAAACTATTTATTTTAGAATCACATTTAATAACTCTCAGATTTTTAAGCACAGATTTTGCAAATCGTATTTAGAAGCAGTCAGAATTCTATGCTTATTAAATATATTCTCCATGCGCATATTTCACAACAAATTGTTTTCTAATGCCAGTGAAATGAGTAGATAAACTAGAAATATTTGATTAAAGAATAAAAGTAACCTCTTGAAATAATTACATCATTTATGTTTCTAAAATATAAGTTTATTTTTCATTCCCATCTCTTTAAAGCTGACACCAGAACTGCTGAAGATAAAACCAGATACTTCTTCTTTGGCTATAGAGTACAAACCCTTCTAACAGAGATTAGAATCCAATGTTATATCAGAGTGGAATGGAGTAACAGTCTGCACAGGAGGAGATGACATTGCCAGTGCTGCCTTGCATGATCATCTTCCCAAGAAACAAACATGATATTTTGCTTTCAGTTGCCAGGCGATAGGGAATGCCATGCATATCAACCCATTAGAATGGTTAAGATACTTATCGCCAAGAAGGTCCATCACATCTAGGAAGTTCAAGGCTAACCAGGCTAAGCCAAAGCTAGTTTGATCTAATAATGATAATAATTTGAATGGAAAGTTGGAATAGAGGATCTTCAGAGTTCCTTTCCTTTCAGCCTGTATTTCCATTATTTTACTTTACAGGTAGAAAATCATCTTTTGTATGTGCCATTACTCACTAGTAGGTCACTGTAAATATTATTGGGATTTTAAAGAGGACTAGGAGGCAACAACTCCACCATGAGAATGCTGAGACCATGTTGCACAAGCTTTAATGCATGCACTTAAAATCAAGAACCTGATCTACTGATTTGCTAAGGCGGTAACAAGACTTTAGAAAATCTCGGAGGAGTGGAAGAATGGTAGTCAGAATTTCTTTTGAAGAAATCTTTACAAAAAGATTTATAGAGAAGCCCATGGTGGTGAGAGGAAGCTGTGGGCAGCAAATGCTAGGAAAATGAGGTGAATAGGGATTGCAGTAAAAAAGAAACATTGAAGATGTCTCAGTCTCCTGGAGTGTTATAAAAATCCATACATGGTAAATGCCAAGGCTACAAACACCTAAACATTCATACAGCTCTGGTTGCCTGGTATTTTCCATGCTAGTAATTTATATGAACACAATCTTGGAAAGTGTAGAAGAGCAGCTTTCCAAGTTCTGCTTCTATCAGTTTCAGAAGATAGTGGACATTTTCAAGTCTCTTCTCAAGGTATCAGTAGGCTGCAGGATGGTGTTTTTTCGACTGGTTCAGAATGGCACGTAGAGATGTGCTTTTTGGGACATCACCCCACATATGTGAGTATCCATGTTTCTAAAAGCAGGAACATGAGCTGTGGCTGTGCTATCTTCTTATTCATGATCATCTCATTATTAGAAAAGTAACTGGAAATTTCCAAAATGAATTTCTGACAATCTAAACCAAAGATATATTTTAAAAGCTGAGCATCTTGATGCTTTTAAAAAGATAATAAAGTTTTCCTCTGTTATCTGGTAATATCCTCATTGTTCCTAACAACAGAGTTTTGTATTTTCTGGCTAAATTTATGTTAAATTCACATTTCACTGAAGCTTGACATAGCTACAGCAAAAGAATCCTATCCAATATCATCACTGTGAAAAATTAACAGACATCCTACTGTTAGGCAGTAGTAAACTCTCTCAAAAGTAAAGCTAATGGCTAAAGGATTTCTTGTTTAAAATGGAAAGAAAAAGCACCTTTGTGTGAAGAGTAACTAAAATAAATGTTTCTTAGACAGTGACAGGGTGTCCAGCTCTGTGATATTGGGTAATAGTGGATCTAGTTGTCACTGTGCTCCTTAAAGAACTGATTTATCCTTGTATAATTCTTTAATCAGACTGCACCCAGTAGGAAATCAGACTTTTATTTCATCACTCATCATACACACTATGGAATGGATCACATAATGGAAAATATTTTCCATGCAACAGAGAGGGCTTCTTTTATAATTAACATGCTTGATATGGCTGTATATACTAACAGCACTCTAAGTGATGTAGTCCAGAACACTTTGCAGAAGCAATTCATGAGAGACTTTAATAGCATTTATGTTAGCTTTGCTTTCAAAAATAGCATTATTTTAGAAGGACTGTGGAGTAAAATTTTTCTGTTTTCTTGTTAACAGTCATGTTTCAAGCAACTCATTTTTGTTAAATTGATTTAATTGTATGGGATTTTTGCTGGTATGTAAGAAATAATCTTGGAGAACTGTGATCTCAAAAGCCTCAGAATAGATACCACTCTGTCACCTGTAACGGATAAAATAAAAATGAGCAGATGACCAAGCAAATACTTTTAAAAAGAACTATAAATGTTTTAATCCTTGAAACAGGATTAAAGAAAGCACATGGAGAATGTGTGAAGGAAGAAAATGAGACAAATTAAGCAAAAGTTACAGAAATAAATACATGTCCTTAAACTAGCAACTCCCAGAAGTCCTGCAGAATCTTACTGAAAACATTGTAAAGTATTATTCCAAGCAAGTCTTCATATTACAGACTACTTTTGAATTTTAGGCATAGTTGTCGTTTTTAAATAGCCAGCAGCGAGCCTAGCAGAGGTGCAGCAAAACTACTTGGCAAGAATTTGTGTTCTTGAGATAAACCAGACTAGATGTCAGCACCCATCCCTGAGCTACTAGGATTTGCTATGGAACTTAGCATATTGCAAGGGAGAGACAGGGGCTCTGTGAGATGTCTCAATATCTGACTGTGGTATGATTTTTTAAAATTTCTTTTTATACAGCTCAGAGGCAGAATATCATAGAATCATAGGATGGTCTGGAAAGAACCTTAAAGATCACCTAGTTCCAAACCTTCTGCCATGAGCTGGGACGCCTTATTCTAGACTAGGTTGCTCAAAGCCTGATCCAGCCTCACCTCCAGCACTTTCAGTGGTGGGGTATCCACAACTTCTCTGGGCAACCTGTGCCAGTGCTTCACCACACTCACAAAGAAAAATTCTTCCTGATATGTAATCTAAACCTATCCTCTTTTAGCTTAAAGCCATTCCTCCATGTCCTAAAACTAAGTGCATTTGTAAAATTTCACTCCCCAGCTCTCTTATAAGCCCCCTCAAGGTACTAGAAGGTGCCATAAAACCTTCTCTCTTCTCCAGGTTAAACAGCCCAAATTCTCTCAGTCAGTCCTCACAGGAGAAGTGCTCCATCCTTCTGATCATATTCGTGGCCCTCTTCAGGAAAAACTCAAAAAGGTCTATGTCTTTCTCATGCTCAATTTTCTGAGTATTCTGATTGACCATAGGCTGTGATGAAATGATTGAAACACTGACAGTGGCTTACTTTTGTTCTGCGTATTTTTTTGCCTATTTTTTAGTCATCATAGGAATATTTTCCCTTTGATAACCTGCTTTTTTATATAACTTCTTTTAACAAAGACAGCAATAAGAGTATCCAAACTTCCTGCCCAGTCTGGCTTTCTGAATCAAGCTCTATGGCCATCATAGTGTTAAAAAAAAAAGATATGTAATTTTCAGTACATGGCACATTTATCTCAATTGAATGCAATTAAAATTTTTTGCACAACTTCTTACAGAAAGTAGAAAAACTAATCAGCTCTTCTTCCAGTTATTTCACACCTCCCCTGTAAGTCAGCTAAGGGAGTCAGATAATGACATCTTACAGACTTGGTTATCATTAAGCTTATTATTACTAAAACACAAGGAATCAGGTAGTTGGTGAATTTCATGACATAGGTTTTCATTGCAGATTATAGAAATAGAAGAATTCAAGACCAGTCAAATCAAATTTCTCTTTGATACTTAAAAATTTTTTCATTTAAGACAATTTTTTCTCCTTTCTTCCTTAAGGCTCAAACTTTTATCAGAACTTCTGAAAAGAAAATTTTGCAACAAATTCATAATCTCTCCATATAGGTGGTTGAAAATGCTTGCTCTGATTTAGACCTTTTATGAAAGTCCTTTTGATCTTAACAGCTTTTGTAAGGTTCCCAGTCATTTAAAAAAATGTTGCTATGTTCAAACATTTGTATGTGTTTGATAGAGCAGGAAATCCATATTCATCTATGGAATTAATAGCAATTTTTATAAAGCACTCAGAATTATGTTGGGCAACCACTAATTGCTGTGCAATGAAGCCATCTCCCAAACTGTCTTGACACAAATGTGTTGACACCATTCCAGTGCCTACTGAACATTTCCAGCTCAAACACAGAATGACTAAACCACTCATTAGTCATATATTGCAACAGTTTGGTCATATCCTTTCACTAATTGTCAGAGTTGGAAAGAAAACTGGCAGCATTCAGTAAATTCCATCTTCTCTTACTCTTTTCTCTGTGCGGTTTCTGCTTTCAAGGCAGTGCTGGGTCTTCATGATGCTGCTTTGGCCTTATCACACTATATGCTGGTTTAGGATCCAAGCTTGCAGAAAACAGCAAAGATTTCAACCCCTCTGGCTCCAGTTTTCCATTGCTTTTGTATTCAGTTCAGTATCCAGCTTGCCTGAATTTTCATTTCCAGCATTAAATACCACAGAGACTCCTGTTATTTAGGTCCATGGCTCTGATTTCTTTTCCCTAATTGATCTGAGGACAAGTTTTATAATTAAGTGAGTTTTTTAAAAGGCCTACTGATTAAAGACTTTTAGAAAATGTGTTAGTGCCAATGAACTTCTGCCAAAATACAATCATGCTTCTTTTGACGGGTCTGGCATACTATGTAAAATACTAAACTGTAAAACTGCAACTGATTTTTTCAATTCACATGGACATCTCAAGTTCAAGGCTTCAGGACAGTTCCATAATACAGAAATCCCCATTTTGTGACTGACACGGTGTTAGGAGTTGCGCTCTTGAGGAATCAGAAATGAACTAGGGGATGTTGGAACAGGTTTCCAAGGTTCAGCAACATTTCATAACTTACAGAGTGAAGTGGGGAGAAACTGTTGAGAAAATATCAAACTTTCACTTTACGTTAAAAAGAAACACAAATTATTATTGCTATTGTCATTTTTAAGAGTGTCAGAAATGCCTAAGAAAAGCAAATGTTGACTTTTCCTAGAGCTAAATCTATGGAAAGTGGATCCTGCAGCTCATTCTCACTCCTGCAGTCTTCCTGTAATTAAACTTTTAAGTGAGGAAAGCATAAACCTTTTTATGGAAGGCAAAGGTACAAGTTAAAAACGTTATATTTAATAGCAGGTTTCCCTTGGCCTTGGCATGGTTTCGAACACAAGGATATATCCAGCAGCAATTGGACCAAATCTGGTTTGCTTTGAAATTAAAAGAGGTAAATAAAATCCTTAGCACAGCCTCAGCAGGTGCCAGATGTTCTTTTGCACACTGTGAGCCATACTCTGTCAGCAACAAAGAACGCACCCTCGTGCTACCTCCTAAGACATCTGTTTGCTTCAGTCTTCAGTGACTGCTGATGCCCAAGTCAGAATACAAGAAAATGAGTAATTATGGAACAGACCACCCATAGGGAAAATTAATCCTTCAAATCTTGCGAAATCATTGCTTCTTTTTACTGGTCAGTTTGTTCCTTTCTAGCTCTTACATGAATTTTAGCATCTAGTCCATCCAAATGACTGTTCATTTCCTTTAGTAGTAACTGGAGACAATCTGCTGCAACCAAAAATTATTAGAAGTTGTCAGCTATCCAGAGGCAGTTTTCCTCATTAATCCCTGTAGATCAACTGCTGCCCTCTGTGTCAGACCTGTATATCTTCACTCTGGGTACATGGAGCACCTCCCCTGAACAAATGTGCTGGTTTATGGCCAGGGGTTAGAGGTGTTATAGAAACACTTAAGAAAATAAAATCACTTTCTCTACACAATGCATTGCAATCAGCTTTTCTGGAGAAGAGCCATGTTCAACTACTGCAAAACTGCCTTCACTTGGTTGAAATTTAAAATAATCATGGGGGAAAGAAGCCAGTAACAATGTTCAGAAAGCAGAGGACACTTTCTTTTGAAATTATCCAGACTTCTAAGTGTCAATGTTTTACATACACAGAACTATATGTTTGAACAGTTGGCTGTAGCATAAAACACTTTAATGTAGAGAAAGAGAAGGCTGGAAACAGTTATAAATAGCCAATTCTCTCTGAACAATATGGCCATTCCTATATGCTATTCCTAATGTACAGTTTAATAAATGACAGTTACAATGGACTTAGTCAGCACCCTTGGCATGAGAAAAAGATGCCATGAACACAGAAAAAGCTGATCTCTGAAACATGTCATGTTTTGCAGTTACAAGGCTGCTGGGTTTTGTCAGACGAAGAAAACTTCAAACCATCTTTCTTTTCATGTCTGCCAAGCAAGGGTGCTCTCAAGGAGCATATGCCCTTGCATCTCTCAAATTTCTTCTGTTGGCCATATCAAAATAACAGACACAAGGCAGCTATAACCAAATTATTGCTAATAAGAAGGCAACATGGTTTTCTTTGGACAAAATATCATGCATTTAAGGGTAAGCTATGCTACCGTAAAATCATTATGAGCTGCAGACAGGTGTCTCTAGGTTTTCTTGTTGGAAGTTATTATATTAGTTATCACATTAATTGTTAATTTGAATAGTAAAAATGGCATTGCAAATTCGGAGAATATCTGGTTCCCTGCTTTAGCAAATAGGCATATTTTTATAAGTGTGTGTTTATAGACCAGTAAAAGAATGATGGAGCAGGGAATCTCAAGACCCAGAGAGATTTCAAATCATCATCATCATTATCATAATCAGTGACAAAGTAACTTCTGGCTGTGAAAAGGAGGGTGTTTTGCATAGTGACATCTCTAAGCTTTTCAATCTCCAAGTCACACAATGCCTGTGCTACTGTGGGGGTCTGCCCTGCACCACAAACCCTCTCAAACCTTCCTCCATACCCCAGGTGAGACAAAGTTCAAGCAGCATAATCACTCCAGGGATATCATATAGGACCATCTTTTAGGGCTTAGATTCACACCACTCTGCCATTTCTATCTGACATGAATTGCTGCTTTGCTTCTCTGCAGCACGATTTCTTCTCTGCAACAAAGGTACATGATAGGCACAGATTAATAATAAGGCAACATCCTGAAGTGAAAGTCTGGATCAGAAGATCATGCAGTGTAACTACCATTCTCTCTGTGACAATTTTAGACACCATCTAGTATGTAATCACTTCAGCTGTAGTAAACGCCAGGAGGAGCTTTTTTTGTTGTGTCCAGACAGGTAACCAAGACAGTGTTCTCCACTATATATTAAAATCTGAAGATGACTCAGTAACAAAGAGGTTCATTTCCAGAGCAGGGACGGAAACTTCATTGCTCTGTGACAGTGTAGGTATCATGTATTTAACATTCCCTGTAAAAATAGTTCTAAGAAGCCACAGCACGGTTTTCCCTCACTCCTTCTTTTGGCAGTTGCCTTTAAACTGAGGATCTTCTCTTTGGTCCGTGCCTGTGTTATGCTGCAGTTCGCTAGTCCATGTCCAGTCATGAATCCTGATGACTGAGACCCAGAGCTTTACCCAAAAACTTGTATACATGGCTTAACTTTCTGGCTTCCTCATAATTGTGGACTTATGCAATGATACAGACTCTTGACTGAACTTGGCTACCATCAACAAATATACTTTGATCATTTTACTTTCTTTCTGTGGACTGTGTCCTTGCTGGTGAGGTCACTTGTTCAGATGTTTGGCTTCCTGCTCCCTAACCACTGCAGAGCAGCCTGCCTTGGTGCTCTCTGAGAGTCTATACCTGCTATCAAGAAAATAAAAACTACAGTAACATCTTCCCAAGTATATATTTAGAGCACAGATATATATCACAACTAATCCAGGCCCAAGTCTCTTCCAGCAGGATGATTTCCAGTTTGGGAACAACACATGTATTTATTTCTGAGTTAAAATTTGGAGAAAGCAGTATAGACAACGATTGTACAGTTGTGCTAGGTTTTACTATATTTTATGAATTTGTGGCCTCTGAGGCAAGAAATATGTGTTGGTTTTCTTAATCTTGCAGCATACTCTTTTTCCTTTATTTAAGCCTTGATCCTAAAGGGCTGAGATTAGCTTTTAGGAGCTGAATAAAAGCATCAGTTTTAGCAAGGACATATTGTTGGGTTTAAGTTTAAAATATCCTTTAATATTGCAGGTGGAAACCTTTCATAATGTTCAGTGATTACCCTAAATAAGAATACTGTCTATTTTCTGTGACATGCATATAGCAGGAATAACACAAAATCAGAACAATAAATCACAGCTTCACTCACAGTCACTGATATTTTAGGAGTCTGGCCCGTTTAGGACAGTCTTCTGGATCTGAAATATTTTTCTTTAATTTTGTGGCAAGCCTATCAGATAGAATAGGATAGTGGTTTAAAATAAGTAACTCTAGGTAAAAAATTGTCTTGGAGCTAGACAGAGGGGAAATTCTCCTCCATGCTCTACTGTATTGTAGAAATGAAAATGTATGTAAACAGGACTTCAAAAAATGCAATTGGTCCTATGTACTATATTGATCTTACTAGTCATATAGTTAATATTACAGCTTTTAATTTTTTGTCTTTAGACATGTGTCCATGCTCAGGTCTGTTTTGTTTTGAGAAGTACTTCTTGAAATCAGAGACCTCCCTTGTTTGAGAGTTTATCTTTATTGAGAGTTTGTCTTGTGCATTAGTAAGACAATAATTCAGGAGCAAATGTGATCACAGTCACCACACTAACAGGTTTACTTATATTTATGCAGAGGTACAGTCTGTCTCTGTCCCAAACAGAGGAGGTTTGTGTCTACAGTCACTGTGACAGGTCCTTCTGAGACTGGGTGCAACAGCTGCAGAGAAGGATGGACCACAGACTGCCTCCCTGACCAGGAGCCCCTGAAAGGTCAGAGAGCAAGAAGGCACTTAAATTTCAAAAACCTTTCACCTCTACTCTTCTGGTAAGGGAGGGCAAGAGCATTGTTCAAAGAGCCTCATGGTCAGCAGGACCATGAGGAAAGATGAGAAATCATAAGGTTACAGTAACATATTCCTGTGTTCTGATCCAAGATTATTTTCGCAAAAGCATTCTACAGAACTTCAAAACAAAACAAAATGAGAAACAGATGCGGAAATTGAAAAGGAGGAGAAAGAGGGAAAAGGAGAAATAAAAACCGATAAAGGGAAAGAGGAAAGGGAAAAGAGAAGAGGGAAAAAAAGGAAAAAGCAAAAAATGGAAAATGAAAAGGGTATACCCTTTGACCTATCTTTAGACAAGCATATAAAGTGGTGTCCCGGTTTGGACAGGTATTTCCCAAGAAAGGCGGGAGCCTCCCTTGAAATGAGAAATGTGAACCCCCCTTCCCTCCGAATCAATAATATTTTGAAATCAAGGGGCTCTCAGGCAAAAGATAGGGAAATAGGAATAACAGATCTTTACTAAGTATTTATATGAGGTAAACAGACAACAGATGTAACAGCGACAAAACCAGACCAGAGCCCGGGGCGGCGGTGGCCACGTGGTCCGGCCAGGACCGGGAGAAATGAGTTCGAATCTCGGGATCCTCAGGTGAAAAGAGTTCCCGGGGGTGCCTCGGCAGGCAGGGTGGAGGTGCGAGCTGGGGCGGCTGGAACTCGGAGCGGCGCCGACGAAACGACGGGGCCGGCGCGGCGGCGGCTGAAGCGGCGGCGGCCACGCGGTTCGGCNGGAAAAGGGTAATTTGATTCCATACAGATATTGGGAATTAGTGTTAACAGCCTATCAGCTCTCTGATTTTTCCAGTAAGGCTCACAAACAGCAAGGGATTAAGACACCTGAGCATAATCCAGGTATTTTAGTACTATCTATATTCACTTTTCTCATCTTTGACTGCCCTTTTCTGTGATCACTTTAGTGAGAATGAGACTCAAAAAAAATTAAGTATGTGAAGTCCAAGTTTAAGTTCCTTATTTAAAAATCATAGAAAAAATTAGCCTACAAGAGCCCTGAAAAATTCATACAGTTCAATCTGCTGCTCAATGCAGGGCTATCCTGAAGAATCATGTTGCCAAGGGCCCTATCTAGTCAAGTTTAGAATAGTTATAAGAATAGACATCCCACAAGCTCTCTCACCAATTTCTTCCAGAACTTAACTGCTGCCATGGTGAAGATCTTTTTCCCCACTTGTTCAAACAAAATTTCCTTTGTTGCACCTTTTGACTGTTTTTCATTCTTTTGCTCTGTTTTGTTCTCTAAGAAGAGTCTTCTTCTGTTGTCTCTACCACCATTTAAATAGTGATGATGAGGACCACATCATCACCTTATCCAGGAGTGAAAACTTCTTTAGGTACAGAATGGCTGACGCTTTTAAGAGACACACCTCAGATCTACAAGTCAATAGTAATAGAATGTTGAACAGGAACAGCTGACAAAATGGTGATGTACCAGCAGAGAGAGAGAGAGAGAGAGAGACAGAGAGAGAGAGAAGATGTCAAAAATAAATGCTATATAGTCCAGGCTATTCTAGCTACTTAACAAGTTTCGTCTTCAGATGAAGAATGCCTTAAGTTTCTAAACTGCAGCAAGAAGAGTTCAGTTGGGAAATCCATGGATAACATAAATGTGACCCTCAATCTTTAGGCTTTCCCTACAACTTACGAGATGTATTTTAAGTAGGCTGACAGTTGAGAACTCTTTGTTTCATGACAATTACAGGGGTAGAGAACCATCTGAAGCCTATCAAACTGATCCACTTGCACTTAAAGACAGGTACAGGTATTATGACCAAGTTCCTCTCCGATCCTTGTGCAGATGCATGAGGATCAGACAAGTGCTGACTATCTCCCTCTTCTGGTTTCAAAATGCAAAGTTTGCTCCTTCTACATACTGTGAATCAAAAATGGAAAGACTGAAAGAAGCTGGAGGAACACAGTTGTCAGAGCTTCCTCAGTAAGGAAATAAACACTATCTGTCAACCACTTTGATGATGATGTTATTCTGACAGACTGTTCCACTGTTCCATGAATTTTCCTTCTTGCTTTCAGTCTGCCTTGTTTGTGTTGCACTGATCTATGTTTAGAGTTTTATCCATGAAGAAAAAAACAACAGAGCACAAGACAAGGTATTCATGCAGGTAGTCTAACTTTCCCCATAGTTGTTTTAGGCGTTTGTACCTAAGTGAAGTTTTGTCCTACTGACTGTATAGGAGTTAAATGAGACAATAACTTCTTTTGAATGCTCTTTATGGAAATTCTGCAGTGTGTCTGGAAACAACATGCCTTGGAATATGACGCTTAAGATACGAGTATCTTCAGTATATCAGAGAGCTTGTAAGCAAGTATATATTTAGCATTCATAGTGTAAACACTCAGGGGTGTCTGCATTAACTTCTAGTTGGAGCAGCAGTTTTTTTAAAACTTCTTTTTAATGAAAATTGCTTTATTGAACAAGTCAAGGCTCGTATGGGCAAAGCAGTAACAGAGTTGCCAAAATTCCATTCTACATTTTGAAATTCTGTAAGAGAAAGTGTAAAAAAACCCCTATAATACTTCAGGTCATCAGTGATTTGTTTACTTTTCCACTGAGAAAGCATCCTTGAAATTTTATGAATGCTTACACTTGCACTGACCACCACTCTCACTCCCGAGCTCATCATATCTCTGGACCAGGAAGTTGCTATGTGGTACTCATTTCTCAGATTTGCATCTCATGATAGATATAAATTTCACTATAAGTGCATCATTAAAAAACTCTACACCCCCCAAAAACCTCCTGAAAACCCAACATACAAAAAACCCAACAAGAAATGCACATGTAGAATCAAAGCCTTGATTATAATATAAGGCCACCGTCAGCAGTACTTTGAGTTCAGTCAAGTGTTGTTTGGTAAAAACTAATGGAGCTATACACGAATATGACATATTTTATAGAACACTAACTAAAAACTAGAACTCTTTCAGATAAGTGTTTTTATATTAATACCATTTCACTGCAATAACTGATAGATTATTTTGATCAAGAGCCAAAATTTTTCAGCTGAGAAAACTTTCAAAACTTCTGTTTTATACCTTTCCTGTAATTGCATGTGAAAGAAACTAAAGACAGAAACTAAAAAAAAATCAAACCATGTGTGTTAAACCACATTCATGGCTAGCCTGAACAGGATGAAATGTTTGCTTGATTTTTACTGTGAAAAGCCTGAAAGGGTTTGAGTCATGTGTACCCACACCCTCAAGCACCGCAAAGTGGCAGCAGTACTGTGGAGCATTCATTAAAGATGAGTGGTTCCTCCTTACCAAGTCAAGAGCTGTGCTGGTTTGGCAGAGTGTTGAAAAAGATGGAACTGGAATAGCTTCTGGAAAGTTGAAGACTAAGAAGATCTAAGACTTTGGCCCTCTGAGAACAAAAAAAGCATCACATTCACAGAAGTGACGCAGTGTGTTAAGTTAGCCTGTAGCTAACCAAAGTGGGATGGCGGAAATAAAGGTCCTTACTGTGAGGAGACACTGCTCCCTCACACCTCCCTCTGTGAGGCAGCCAATGCACTAGCAAGAAGGATTACAGATCAATAGATATTTTGTTGTTAGGAATTCCAAATATGAGAGGATTCCTAGAAAAGCCTTAGGTTTTGCATAATTTTCCCCTCAGTTTGCTTTGCAGACCACCATGTACACACTGATGCCTAATAATTACTCAAGCTACCAGCACATTTGTTTCAATTATCCACAACAACTCTTTTACATCTGAAGATTTACATTCTCATGCAACATGCTCAACAATATGACAGTGCTGAGCCAGAAGTTTTCTGTGAGACAGAAAGAAACACAGGGACAACAATTCTAAATTAATGTATTTCAAGAAATGTTGTACCTTCAGGGTGTGCTTGACAGCTGTTAGTTATCAAATTAAGACATCAAATGTACTATGATACAGTGCATATGTATAATTGTGGGGAGAAAAGGGCTTGATACATGCTGTCACCTGGTTCCGTTTCTTTGGTACCATCAAAGAAGAGAAAATAATAAATCTAGAAAGAGCTATACAGAGCTACCCAGCTCTTCTACAACCCGAAACAAATCTTCTCTTTCTAGTTGCCTCTTTTTCCCATGAGCATGGCTCACAGCTCAAGTTGTAAAATTTTTGAAGGGGTCACTCTTAATTATGGGACTGGATTCTACCTGAGATGTTCAGGGTTCAAGTCTATAACATCACCCATGTAGTGAATGAAGACATCAAGGAGTATTGGTCTCAGTATGCAATACAGGGTAGTGTACTAACGGAGTAGTAACTGGCACCCAGTAACTGCACTTCATGCCACTGATTACACCCTTTCAAGCATATGTGGGTCAGACTGTTGTCAATACACATTACTGCCCACTTATCTAGTCCTTGCTTCAAGAGTTTATCAATGTGATGTTACAGACGAGAGTGCTGAAAGTCTTGCACAAGACCACAGATAACAGCTATCTTTTCCTCACACACTGAACTTCTTATTCCGTTGCTGAAAGCTACGAGACTCCCAGGCAAGATTTTCCCCTTCCCACATATGTGCTGACTACTCCTAATCATCTTGTTCCTAGTAGAATTGCTTCCACAATTATGTGCTCCCATGCCTTCCCAGGAACAGAGCTCAGCTGCTCAGCCTGCAGATCCCCAGGTCCTGCTCCTTGCTCTTCTTGAAATAGGAGTGACATTGGATTTCTTTCCATCCATACAATCTTCTTTGAATTACTAGAATCTTTCAAATATTGCATTCCAAAAATGTATCTCAATGATATCAGCCAATTTGATAAGCCCTCATGGATATGTCTCATCGGGTCCTGTGGACTTGCAGATATCTAACTGATTTCAGTGTCCCTTCTCTCATTCTGCCTCAATGGAGGACTATTCATGGTTTCAGAGTTTCCCAGTGGGCTCAGAGGCTCACGTTCCTGGAGGAAAATCTTACCAGTAGAAAGTGAGGCAAAGAAGGCATTGAGTACCTGGGCTGTTTCCATGCTCCATCACCAGATTCATTGCCCCATATTATTTTGCAGCAGATCCACATTTTCTCTAATCTTCGTTTTGCTGCTGGTATGTCTGTAAAAGCCTTTCTTGTTGCACTTCTCTTCCCTTGCTAAATTTAATTCCAAATGGGATTTGACTTTCCTGAGCTAATTCCCATACTCTCAGACAGTATCTTTATCTTTTTGCCATGCTACCTAACTCTGTTCCAACTCTCATATGCTTCATTTTACTGTTTAAGTTTTATTTATATCACCATAGATGAATCAGAGCTTGGATGTCACACAGGTTTGTGTTCTGAAACTGTTTTTCAGCAAACCCCAGTTACAGGCTATTCAAATTATACACACCTTATAGGGAATTGTGAAGCATGTCTTGAAGCACTCTTCTCTCAAGAGTCATCAACTTTAGCAGGCAGCACAAAATTAAAGTTATTTCTGCATGGGTTTTGTTCTCCTTGAGTTAGGTTATGTGTATCACTTGTAAGAAGGTCAGTGATAATAAGTAATTACAGCTACTATAACGCCCTCTTAGTCACCAACCACCATAAAAGTACAGAGAAAATGAAAAGCTTTCCAAAGAAGCAGAGCCAAACATCGTGACTATGTATGGAACTCTGATTTCACAGTTTGGGGAAAAATAGGTCACAAATAGGACTGGAAGTTAACCTGAGCAGTTATAAATTACTGTAGTAACTCTTCACAGCAAGCGGTGGATTCAGTGGCAGCTGAGCAGGTAGATCCAGAGTCATAAGACCCATGGGGTTTCCAAATATAGAATGAACTGGTTTAAGCCTGTACTTGTTAATATTTTGTCTTCTGTACTGAAGACGAAGCAAAAGACCATGAGTGATGGTGCAGTTCATATTCAAATCTCATTGCCAAATCACTATTACCAGATTCAGGCTTCTGGTTATTGAATGTTTGGAATAAAACACATTTGAGTGCCTCCAGAAAACCCTGGTTCTTCTCAGAACTCTTCAGGAAAACTTGGTACAGACCCTGGTTCTTCTCAGACTTGGCTGTAAGACAGCCAAAAATTATTTTAAATATTGCAATTTTTTGTCAGTATACATTCAGCTCTGCAAGTTGCCTTTTCCAAGGCTTTCTGACCAGAAAGCATCCTGAGTAATAGATCTGTCATTTCATGCTGCTCATTTTACTTGTTCTTTGAGAGAATTCTACCTGCGTTCTACTCTCTGCAACATCTGTGAATTTCTAGGTTTGGGAGCAGGAGCTGCTAGAGATGGGAAGATTTCATGAGGAGAATTAATCACAGTCTAAATTGCTGGTTGATTTTGCTGTTTTATGAACCTGCTGTAATCGTGTGGATTGACCAAATAGGAAAAGATCATTTGAGGACTTAAAATTAATGATGATAAATAGACATACTCTATTATGTAGGTACCAGTAACGACAGCCTAAATACAGCAATCTGATTTCACTACACTGTAATATTTAGTGTCTTTCTAGCCAAGGCACACTTGCATAAATTGGCAAAGGTGCTGCATGAATTTGGTCAAATGCGAGATACCACTATAAGAAAAAGCAAACTGATCCATGGCTAACACAGCAAAGGAAAGGGGAAGAAATCACAGCCAAAGGGACAGGCAGCCTCCAAACCAAGCATTTTGTAATTAACATGTTAGAATAAGAAATATGTTCTTTGGAACTCTTTGAATATACCAAATATAAGTAATGCAGTCAGAGCTTTCCTCCTGATGCTCACTTACTGGAATGGTCCTTCAAACTCAAGTGGAAAATGCAAGCACAATTGTGATTTTGAGTTCTATTCAAGATCATGGAAACAACTGCTTACTCCAGACTTCCAGTGTGCCCAAGGACACCTCCAGAGAGGAAATGAAGACGGTTATTATAATACTATATCCACTCCAGCTGGTTTCCTCTTCTGAGGCCTCAAAAAAAAAAAGCTTAAAAAAAAGGTCTTCTGTCACCTGGTAGAGTAACTTAGGAAACATGTAGTTTATTGTCCAAGAGAATTAACATGAAGAGAGTGTTACACAGAAAAAGAATCCATTTTAAAAAGTGACAGAATGGAACAAATTTTCTAAGTCAGGTTTGTTCTACTGATGTTATTAATCTCTTCAGCTACTGAAAGATATGAGCCCAACTGAAACCAACTGATTTTCTATTGTAAATGACTATGTTTTGCATGGAAAGGCCTCTTATCAACTATGAAATCAGGCTCGGCTCCACATTTAAAACATGCACCACAGCTGGTAACGGCTTGAAGACATGCCTGAAGCATCACAGTAGCTCATTCAATTTAGACTCAACTGCAGTTTGATGATGTCCAAATGCTCAGTCTGGTAGAAGAGGGTTGCAATTCCATATGAATTCTCTTTAAAGGAGGACTGTGCTTTATTATCACTGTAATTGTATCCTGTCTTTGGAAAGAACAGAGTGAGCCATCCCTATCACGTGTGATTGCACTCATTTGACACCCAGAGCACATACAGTAATTACTTGGTAGAAACAAGTTTTAAATGTATAGACTTGTTTGTTTACACTCGTTATGTCAATTCACTGTGAAGAGAAGTTCCAGTTCACTGCTTGTAAGAATCACACCAGCTGATCATCAGCCAATGAAAGTCAATAGTTCAGAAATCCTCCATTAAATTCAGTGCAAAGTTTATGTCAACAGAAGAATGACAGCCTTTCTGTATACAGAGGGCCAATGAAAGAGACAAATATTTACTTTATGTAAACTACTGCTAAGCATGTTACTTAGGCCAAGAAAGTGCTGTTCAGCTTGGCTAATAATAAAACACAGATGTCAATGAGAAATTTGTAAAGCTTCTTTTAGAACTCATGAATATAATATAAACTGCAGAAGCACATACATTTAAACATTTTTTCCTATATTTTTTAAAATGCAGGCACTGATTTGACTGCAAAGAATGGAGAAACACCGGTAACTGCCTTGATAGCCTAGAAGAATAAATGTCACTTCTGCAAGAAGCAGAGCAGAACTAGAGGAAGTCATAGGGAGGAGTCTACCACTCAAACTCCAGCAGGGTTAGTTAACACTGAGATTTTATAACTTTAGCTCTGTCCACAGTTTGGGTGCCAGCATGTTCAGGGCTGTGTTCCAAGTACCTTCTATTGACTAACTTAATTTGTTGTTGAAGATGCAAAACATGTTAAAAGCGGCCAGCGTAATCAGTGTTAGACAAGACACATTATCAGGCATAATTAAGGGCCAAGTACATGCAATGCAAGGCTGTGCCAGATAAGACAAGACAGACCACACTTTTACAGAGAGATACATGCGTAATTGTCAGTTGAACAAAAGAGAAGTGAAGAGGTAATCCATTAAGACACCAATGTATCTTCAGTCCTCCTGCACAAACCCAGGAAGAATAGGGTACTGTATTTGCATAATTTTGGTGAACGCAAGAGAAAAACTGGAAAAGCTCTCCATAATTCAAGTGACGCTACCTTTCGGTGAAGAGGAAGAAAGCATTTTATTCCTTACCTTTTTGTACACGTGCAATGCTAGCTGCAGTGAAATGAACTAAAACCTTTCAACAGAGATAGTAAAATTCAGCATTCTAAGTCACAGAAACTGCTGAGATTTCAGAACGCTTGTTCAGTTTCACTCTGAAGCAAGATCACATTATTTCTTAAAAGTTTTGTTGAAATAATGACCAAATCCCATCAATTTGCAGACCATGCAACTTTTAAATTGCAGACCATGCAACCATACAAGTTTCAAAGTTCTGAACTAAATATTTCAAAATTTTAAGTATTTCATTTTACATTTAGTAGTTCATTACTTTAAATATAAGGGTTTATATAATTTTTTTTTAATTTTCTGTTTTATTCTACAATGAAAGCAGTAGCCAGATATTCTAGGACTTGGAAATGAAAGCAACACTTCTACTAAAGGAAGTTTTTTACTAAAAAGTTAAACTAGAGCACAGAAGTTCTCAAACAATTCCAAAGACCGTCATCTGAATTTTCCTTCTACAACTTCCCACCATTCTTTTTCCCCCCGTCATTTTTCTGTGTCGGAAATAATCATAACTAGAAAATTTGACTAGGTCAAAACATTGTTCCTGACAGGAAATCAATTGAAATTTTCTAACTAGTCTTTCTGATATCTGTCACAAAGTCATGAAAAAGCTCAAGCCCTCTGCTGGATGTATGCTGTCTGCTGAGGCTTTTGTTTTATTCGGCGCCCTCAACCCTGCTCCGCAATTCAGTGCTCCCCTGAGGAAAATGAGAAGACAAAGATGAAGGAAAAGATGGCAAACTTTTCTCCTCTAAACTCTGAGGGCCACTGCTTTGTTTTCAAGTTTGTAAAAAATAAGTTACCCCTTCCCCATCCCTCAGTGAATAGTTCAATCCCTGAACCACTTTCTTGCCATCATTTAACCAACTCAAGGATGTCTCAAGGTATTTTTTCCCTTTTGCATGTAGCCAGCACAGTGGTACAATGGAAGGCAACCACACCATTCCTCTAAAACCACATTTATTCATGCACAGTTTCTCTTTTATTCAAAGGAATTTAGAGATACAAATCTGTGCTATGGGTAGAAAGGGTAGAGCTAGGCTCAGAAAAGCAGGCCAGCATTATTCACTGGGCTGGAGAATCCTGGAAAGCAGTAACCTAGAAGGAGGCAGTGACAAAAAGGACACTAGAGAAAGCATAGATTTAGCAGCAAAAGGCCTGAATACCAAAGGGTCAATTCAGCACTTTGTGTCTCCAAACATTTTCATCTTAAATACACATTTTGTTTCTGTGCACTCTACTACGAAAAGGAACTGTGAGAAATGAAAATAAGGTTATTTCTCCAATAGTTAGACTGAAAGATTTAGAGTATTAAATTCTTCCCTTCAGTTACAGGTAGAATTTATATTAGTCATGTATTTGTAGCGCCAGAAGGAAAGGAATAATATTTCTGTTTCTTGCATTCAAACCTGATTTCAGAAGATGAAATAATTTAAACCAAGCACCAGGAAAATATGTTGTGTATGGAAAGCATGTGACCCCCATTATGTCAAGCTCTTAAAAATCAGATGTAAAAAAATTTAGTAAACATTTAGGAACAGGAGCTTTTGTATTAACAGACAAATGAGTAGGGAATATTAGGCCAGAACAATCATGAAGGAACATATTCCCAGAGCAGTCTCCAAGTCTCCAGTGATCTTAGGACACTTCCATAACTCCAATTGATCTTCATTCATGGTAAGATTAGGAGTCATTCCAGCAGCAGTAAAATTCTGCACTGGAAGAAATTGTCCAGAAACAATAGGGATTATCTTTCCTACTTCTGACTTTCTCAGGTAGGATATTTTAAAAAACCAGATATTCAGGTAATAGAAACAAACAGATCCACCTAAAAAGAAGTTGTGTGTCAAATAAATATTTGCAGTTTTTGTCACTATACTTGTAGTTCTAATGATCTTCTGTTTACTAACTTGTGTATGCCAAAATCTGGTTCTCTCCTGTCCAGCTCTCTCTCATGCACTGTCATTCATCAGCTCAAGACAAACATTTTCACCTAATACAACAGATCTGTCTCCAGTGGACAGACAATATATTATATTTCGGTCACAATTCAGATACACATTTCTTAATTCTAAGAGTTGGTTTCAGTTTTTTTCTTTAATTAATTACGTGTAATATACAACATTACATATTTCTCATCTGCACCTATAGCATTTCTTAACGAAAACTAATCTGTGGATTTTTCTCCTACTGAAATAACTACCTGGGATTTTGGCTTTTAGCTTTTAGATGCCAAAGTGTCAGTGATCTATGACAATGTCAATTAAAAAGGCAAAAACCAATCTGAGTAACATTAAAATCTTCATGTGTAGTATCTACTTCCCATCAACACTTTCTAATGCTCCTATCACACAGTTATTTAGAGGTCATTTACATAACAAATACCAACTATTTTTATAAGACAGTTAAAAAAACCTTTTTGGTATAAATATCATCGTTCCTAATGGCAAAGTAATATGTGAAGCTTTTTCACTTTTCTCAACATTACATGTAAACTTTTAAATCAATGTTCTCTCTCTCTAGTTAAATGTGAGGCTATGCCTTCCAGAGATGCTGAGGAATTTGGCTCTGTTACAAGAACATATGATCTGAAATTACAAAAAGACTTTTCACTGAAAGTCCATGAAGACTGTACTGGTAAAACTAAACATTTAACTCAAGAGATTAGAAAATCTCAATTTGTTCAGATTCTTACTAGGAGAAATCTCTATGCACTGGAACAAACATCACTCTATGTCTTTGCACTCCCACCATGCCTGGCACATTCCTGATATGTCCACAGTGACACATATATCTATCCTAATTGTAAAAACATTCAGTATTCTGAATTTCTTTAAAGTACTTTCTGTAAGTTATTACATTCTGAAGATATATTGAGAAAGCAGGCATGATAGGCTGCCTTAGAGCTGGAAAACCAATGTATTTATTTCCCCTCACTCAGAATGAATGGGAATTTAAGCTCCTAACTCACAGCAGCTTTCCTATCTGAAATGATGAACAGTAAGCAGCAAAAAAAAATGAAGAGCTGAAATGGTAGAGTCTCTTTCCATATTAGGAGAGCAAATCTTAAAATTCACACTTACTGTCAATTTATAAACATGATTTGCAGAAGCCTTACCTTCTATGATCTGAGCTGCTGCACCAGCATGGATTGACAAGCCAAAGAGGAGTAGAGACAAGTCCCAGGTCCACCAGGCATGCCTGGAGCGGGTGTGCCAAAAAAAAGAGGGGTGGGGGAAGAATGAGACCAAAGAATGTAACACAGAAACACATGGGGAAAAAAAGAAAAAGTAAAATTTATAAGCAAGAATTCTTACCATGAGAGCATTTTCTGAAAGTCAGTTGAAAGAACTTAAGTGAGGAAAAAGTGCAGTGCACATGAGTTTTATGCTTATGAAAATAAGAAATTAATAAAAACCGGAGCCTGCTGTTTCTCCTCCAACATTCAGACACAAGTGGAACAAAGGCAGCACTCAGGCTCTCTGTGTGACTCACTGCAATTCACTGCTCCAGCTCTGAAATCTGACTCCGTGTAGACTTTCCTGTCAGACCACTGCCGAAAACTTCCTACTGTATTTATGGATGGGACACCCCTTACTGCTGTACAGCATCCCAATGCTGTCTTTATCCAGCCCTGTCTTTAGCTGCTGTGTACCCTGACAGGCAGTAGCACAACTTCTCCAGCTTCCCCTCCCGCCACTCCTGCCGACTCACAACCTCCATTTATCCAATAAAACAAGACCTCCAACATCCTTCCATCCCGCATTACACAGGCAGTGACACAAATTCTTATATGAAATGGGACATTTCTCCAGCCATTTTAGCCAAACTTTATCAGAAACAAGTGTTAAGGTATGAGCAGGACAGAGCAGCAGTTAAATAGAAACAAATGCCTGGGATTCACGCCTGCACTATCTTACAGATTTTCTGTCACCTAGAGACATTTTGAAGTACACCCTTTTCTCTGACAAGCTGTCTAATTCTCGTATTTACAGAGATTTACACCCTGTTTGTAGTTTGAGAGCATGTCTGCCTCAGCAGCTGTACATATACGTGTCTGCTGTAGAGATCCTGTAGCTGAGCATTTCTAATACTTTCCATTAAAAGTGTTATTTCTCCCCTCCCTCCTAACGCAATGAAAAGCATTTTTTCCACTTGTAGTTTTTCAAAGCTAGTACTTCCTCAAGGAAGAAATTCTGCAAGGATATGCTTGAAATTAATCAGACCATTTTTAAGTCTTGAGATGTTTAAAAAAGGCTGCAGTTGTCACTTTTTGACTGGGACAGGAGGGAGCTAGGAAAGCACTGCATATGGAAAGAGACCAGTGGGGTCTGGTAGATCTGGGCAGAAAAGTGCTGAAAGTGCTTAGGAGAGTCAAAACTAAAAATGGATTTACCTAGAATGGGAAGTGGAAGACAGACAGGAGTAAAGTTCTTTTCAGTAATGAAGCGACAATCTCAATCAATAAACAGAATTAGGAAAAAATTAATTTTACTCTGAATAAAATACTTGAGTTTGGGGGCCAGGGGAGTGTCTTTAGTTGGCTATTTTGGGGGAGGTTTGTTACTGGGTTATTTTAGGGTTTTTTGTTGTTGCTGTTATTGGGGATTTTTGATTGCTAGTTTATTTATTTGTATTTTATTAAATTAGAAAATACGGAGGTTAGGGCTTTAAAATCTAGAATCTTGATTCTACCTCCAGACTCCTCGTTTTGGTTAGAAACCTCAACAGGTCAGCTCTCTCCAGGTATATATTTAACTAAGCCACAAACCAGTATTATTTGCTATCCGCCTTCTCCATAATGACAAGGAAGAAAGAGAGAGGATTATCTTTTAATTAATTGTTTTATTATAAATACACACATTGTTTTATCTTTTTCAGAGGACCGAGGACCAAAGACCCCCCCTTTTCAGTCCCATGGTACTGTAACAGGGCTGAAAAAAGGTTTCATCATTCACCTTTTCTACTTGAGGCTGTCATCTCTTTCCTTTCTCCCTGAAATTTCTCCATTGTTACCACCAACTGCACTGCTTACAGAAACAGTGTTTGTAATACTTGGTCAAATCATATACAAAACCTATTCATTTTGTGCTTTTATCTTGTACAGTAGATATATGTCATCCTAAGAGAAAATACCGAGCTTTTAAACACTCATGGAAAACGTATTTATATACATCTTGGCTCACTTTTCCCTTTTTTTCCAGGTAATATTTAGCAATAGCTACCAAGATCCATTATTAGTCCTGTTAAACTATTTTTTAACTCAGTTCCTTCCTTGGATAGCAAAGAAGGAACTTTCTGTCTCTTCATCCACAAAACGTCAGCAGCTTACCTCCATAATGCTTCCTGTTGCAATAGAGTTTTTACCCTGTATATATGACCAAAACATATGTCTGCCTTGGTATCTTACAGTAGACTTACATATTTAAGAGACATATGTAGAAGCAGCCTCCAGATTTGTAAAATTTGTACTGATTTTTTACAGTATACTCAACAAAGTCTTAATTATTAGCTGGATTTTCCTTCTGATTTTAGAAAACTCATTAAAATGTAGGAAGTAATATGCTCTTCATGCAGATGATCTACATGAAATACTGCTGACACTGCCTTAAGTTTCTGCTGGACATTTTTATATGGATATCTGGCCAGTGCTCAACATTTTTATCCAATCCTGGATAAAGGAAATCAAGACAGAGCATGTTCTTGACCTCTGCAGTCCATTAGTTTTGAATGGAGGGCTGTGGAGGAATCCCTAAATACAGTCTATTTACTCCCACTTCAGTAGGTCATTGGGATTTCTTGAGTTTCTAATGCTCATTTGTAGGCTCAAGAATTACTGAAGGACAGTCTCTCTGTCTGCTATATTCATTTATCCATGTATATCTTGCTCCCCACAAGGGCAGTCGCATTTGTACACATCCACTCAGTTTTAACCTTGCTGTTTGTCTCGTCTTTTTCAAACACAGCAGGACTCTTTTGAATTAGGACATCTGTGATTTCCTTCAGTGTCCAGCTGTCTTCAACTAAACTGGAGTTTTCCTTCTTGTTAAAAATCTCAATTTTCCAGGCAGAATTTCCCTATCTCTGTCAACTGATTACACTCCTTAAGACACCAAATGGCAGGCCACAATTTTGCTGTTGCAGTTCTTATCCATTCGCTGAGTTAGTTTTTCTGGCTATTCTTATATTTCTCATCAGAGAGTTTTTTCTTTTTTCCTCCTGACTGCAGGAATTTTAGCTGCATATTTCTATTCTCCATAATTGTAGGATATAAGACTCATAGCAATATTCTTGTCCAAATTAGTGTTAGAGAAGCAGTCTGGACCAAGACTTGAGTGAGTTAAGAATTGCACTAGAAAAGAATAAAATATTTATCTTTTGCTTAGACTTCTCCTGAGCATGTACAAATAGTTGGCATTTACAATATCCTCTGGGAAGGAGGTCCATGGCTCAATTATGCATTTCATAAAAGAGTCTCTGCTTCTTTGTTTTCATCTCAGGTCCTGCTGATGTTCTTCAATGTCTCTGGATTCATGTACTGAATATGGTTCACCAAATCAGGACCCATTCTCTTTTATCCATGCCCTTTGTGATTTAAGAAACCTCTTTGCTATACCCTTTCCACTTGTCTTCTTTCTGTACTAAGTGTGAATTTGATTGTGTCTTGTTCTACAACCATTCCACACCTCTAGTTATCTTTTTAGTCTTTCTCACAGTTTCTGTGTTCTAGGACATAATTTTTGACCTCTGGTGGAGTCAGGAGAATCATAACTGCATATGATGCAGGTAATCCCAAGATTTCTTGAGTGACATAGCAGTGTACTCTGTCCTTTTTCTGGTGAGCAAGACACCTTATGTGCTTTCTTGACTGCAGTCAAAATGACATCTTCATGGAACTCTCATGACCTCAATAATCCAGGCCTAAGAGGTATCTTTATGTGTAATCAGGATTTCTCCTCCATCTGAATAAATTTATAACAAGTGGTAGAAATTAATGTAACCTACCATTTATTTCTGCAGTTATTCCCTCTTAGAAGATCCATATGGAATTCTTTACAACCATCCTTATTAAAAAATCCCACATCAGCAAAGTTCACTGCACAGCAGTCATATAACTGCCTGCCCTCACTTAATCCCACAAGAAAGGTGGAGAGAGACTACAAGAGCATTTAATGACAGAACAAGGGTTAATGGCTTCAAACTGATAGAGAGTACATTTAGATACTAGAAATAAATTCTTTACTGTGAGGGCAGTGAGGCACTGGAACAGATTGCCCAGAGAAGCTGTGGGTGCCTCATCTGTGGAAGTGTTCAAGGCCAGATTTGATGAAGCTGTGAGCAACTTGGTCTAGTGGAAGATATCACTGCCCATGGGAGTTGGAACAAGATGGTCTTTAAGGTCCCTTCAAACCCAAACCACTCTGTGGTTCTATGATAAGGCAGGCAGTACAGTATCTGTAGAATTTCAGTGGTGACAAATCTCTACTACAAGGTCTGCCTGTATATTCCTCACATTTTTGATTCTCTTTTAACCAGTTGTTCACTCACAGACTCATTTCTTGTGCCTCAGCTTCCTGAAAAGCCAATCATTCTGAGTACTCATTTAGATGATGGAATACTGCAGGGTATATCAATTTATCTAGAAACTCTGAATGACATTTTGGCTTTGAATATGAACAGCTGCTAAGCAGATAATTTCACAATGGTTTGACAATACACTTTCAGAAGCATAACAGATGATTCAGTGTCTGTTTTTCTGCATTTTTCCCCTTTAAACAAAGCACCTTTGGGGAAAAAATCTATAAATGCATAATATATACTTATGAAGGAATAAGAGTGTATATTTATGTACCTGAAGACAGGGCTGTAGTAAATCCTACAGAGGGGTACAAACTAAGGTCACACAGCAAAAGAATTCTAGCATTTCCTGGCTCTTTAGTACTTAATTTCAATAAATTTTGTTTTCTGCCTACTCTATCCCTCCCTCACAGTATTATAAAAAGCCTTGGTAAAAAATGTTAAATGTTTCACACAGCTGGGGCTGATTGGCAAAGAAGTTAAAGAGGAAGCAGAGACCTGAAGATTGCAATGGAAATCCTAGAAAGGAATCTACCAGCAATTCTTACATTGGGAGATGATTTTTGAAAGGGGAGAGACAAGGTCTGTTAAGCACAAAGGTGGGTAAGAAAGTGCATGAATGATACAGAAAAAAAAGGAGAATAAGACTGTGTGAAAAGTCTGGGATGATAAATTGTGAAGAGGTGAGGACAAAGCTAAGATAACTGGAAGCCAGTTAGGAATCAGAAGGAAAGGGAGGTGTGGGTACGTTACCTGACACTAGGCGGCAAGTAAACCGAGAATAAATGTTTAGGCATATATATTTCTGCTCTACAAACTCTGACTCAGTCTTTTGCCAGGCAGCATGATAAGAAGAGGGAAAACTCTGTGATACTTCTGTTACAAGCAAGCATCCATGAAACCTACAGGCAAAGCATGACTTGTGCAATACTTTAATATTTCAAGCAGTTTATGCTGTGAAAAAGGTTATTTCAGTACTTCTGGTGGCACTTGCAAGTGTCAGTATGCCCCTATCAGTTTTGAGTTTGTGTCCTAAAATGACAAAACATTAAAATTATTAACTAATTGTATGACAGACTCACAAAAATTATCATTTCCAGAAATGGCAGGACTGTTTCTGGTGAAGTTCATGGTATTGGCATGAGACACTAAGTCAGTGTTTAGAGACTGTACAAGCAATTGAAATTATTCAATAGAGCATGTGGGACAACTGTAAAATCAAGCATAAATAGATGTTCTGCTTGTAATTTAAACTCATGTACATGGCAACACTAATCCTATTAGTATACTAAATTAATTTATCATTAGCAGAAGGGTACATAATTTTAAATCTTATTTAAAAAAATAAGTCTTAACCGTATTAAGTACATGCATATGCAGTGAAAGGCTCCATTCAGACAAAATGTCACACATTCCCTTTATATGAATAAACCCAGAAAAAATTATATGCAGCACTCTTGCTGTCTGTCTCCATGTGTAACTGAGCTAAAGAAACATTTTCTCCTACACACACATGCGCACATGGCCTATCAAAGGGCGCAGAAAGTAAAACGTTCACCAGAATCCCTCTCCCCTTCTGTGCAAGCTAACTTGGCTCAAATATTTTTCTTGTAAAAATACTTATAGAGCTTGACCCAGTGAGTGACCTTAGTGATTACTTTTTACACTGCCTTGAGATAAACCTGTAAAAAGCCTGCTCTTCTATACTGGGACAAGCCTCTTTTCCCTGTGGTTTATATGAAGTAGGGTTTTCAGACAAGTAAAATCCTACTTTTTAAGCCAACCGCAAGGTGATGGACATGTCAAATCTTTAACTACATGTTGATGTTTTTTAGAGAAAT
>VZRX01015114.1:5038-17363 GCA_013398075.1 Notiomystis cincta
AGGGACAGGGACAGGGACAGGGAGAGGGCGGGGGCGGCTGTGGCTCTGGAACAGCGGGAATTCGGGAGAGGGGCTCACTGTGATCAGGTTGTGCTCGGGGAGGCTGCAGGCCTCGATGTGGTCCTGCAGCAGCTGCTGCGAGAAGTTCTGGTGCATCTGGGCGGCCTCGTGCGCGTCCATGGCGTTCCCGCAGGCCTTGTTCAGGTCTGGGACAGCGGCAGTGAGCGCCGGGAGCCGCCCGCGGCCCGCCCTGCTTCCCAAAATCCCGCCCCGCGTCCCAAAATCCCGCCCAGCCCAGCCGGGAATTCCTGCCCCAAATCCCCAAAATCCCGCCCAGCCAGCGGGAATGAGCCCCGGGATTCCGCCCACTCCCAGCCCTGCGTCCCAAAAACCCGCCCAGCCCAGCCAGCAAGTCCTGCCCAAAATCCCATTCCCAGTTCAAACCCATTCCCTACATCCTGCAATTCCCATCCCTTCCTCTCCGGCTCTCCTGGAGCTCCTTTAGCCTCTGGAAGCAGCTCCAAGGTTTCCCTGGAGCTTCCCTGGGAATTCCAGCCCAGCCAGGAATTCCTTCCCAAAATCCCATTCCCAGTTCAGATCCATTCCCTACATCCTGCAATTCCATCCCTTATCCCAAATCATCTCTGGCTTTCCTGGAGCTCCTTTAGCCTCTGGAAGCAGCTCCAAGGTTTCCCTGGATCCTTCCCTTCTCCAGCCTGGTCTGGGACATTCCAGGGATCCAGGAGCAGCCACAGCTCCTCTGGGAATTCCAGTCCAGCCAGGAATTCCTTCCCAAAATCCCACCCACATTCCCCATTCCCACTTTAAATCCATTCCTTGTGTCCTGCAATTCCCATCCCTTATCCCAAACCCCTCTCCAGCTCTCCCAGCCTGGCTCCACCCTCAGGATCAGAGACCTTGGAATTCCCATCCCTCATCCCAAACCCAACCCCAGGGAGTTCCCAGGAAGCCCAGGGAGTTCCCAGGAAGCCCAGGGGCTCTCTCCCGGTTTTCCAGAGGGCCCCACATTCCCAGATTACCTCGGAGCAGGGCGGAGGACCAGAGCTGCACGGACATATCCGGGATTTTGCTGGCCAGCTGCATGGCTGGCACCACCATGTTGTTGCTTTCCTGGGAAAAATTGGGAAAAGGGAAAAAAAATTGGGGTTGGGGATTTTTTCCGGACTTTTCGAGCCCGGATTTGTTGGAAAAGATGGGAAATGTAGGGATGGAAAGGTGGATTTTGGAGTCTTTGGGATGGAGGGGAATGGAATGGTGGAGATTGCCAAGGGTTTCTTGGGATTGGAGGGAATGAGATCCCAAGATTCCCAAGGATTCACTGGGATTGTAGGAATTAAAATGCCCAAGGATTCCATAAGATTCCCAAAATTCCCAAGGATTCCTTGGCATGGAAGGGAATAAAATCCCAAGACTGCCAAGGATTCCCTGGGATTGTAGGGAATGAAATTCCCAGGATTCCCAAGGATTCCCTGGGATTGCAGGGGATACCTGGAAGGGCTGGGTGGCACATCCCAAGCTCTATTCCAGGAATTCTGGATTGGGAATGAAATCCCACGGTTCCAATTCCAGGGAATTGTGCCTCAATCCCACCCATCCCACTGACACCTTCCCCTTTTTTTGGGAATTACAGTCTGGATCCTTCCAGAACAAATCCCAACCCCACCACTCTCCAACAATTCCATAAAAACACAAATCCCAGGATGATCCAGAGGGAAAAAAATCCCAACTTTTGACAGGGCAGCGCTTCAAAAACGCCGGGAAAATCCCAATATTTCCACCCGTATCCCAATTTTCTTCGGGATTTCCGGGGCGGATTTTTCTCCGGGGTCGATGCCGAGATGCCGGGGGTTGGGAGGGGTGGGAATTACCCTGTGGTTGCCCAGGACGTAGAAGATGTGGCCCAGCAGCACGAGGGAACAGGCGGTCAGGCGGTTCAGGTCCTCGGCGTTCGACATCTTCAGCGTCTCCCGCAGGAACCGCCTGCGGCAGAACCGGGAAAAACGGGAAAACCGGGAAAGCCAGGATTCGACACCACCCCCGAGGGATTCACGGGGAGGAGTCGGGATCAGGAAAGGGAATTCCTGGGGTTTCTCGGGGGTTGGGACAGAGTTGGGAAGCTGCAGATCCTTGGGATGGGAGGGAATGAGATCCCATGGAATCCCTGGGATGGGAGGGAATGGGATCCCAAAGAATCCTTGGGAGTTCAGGGAATAACATTCCCACGGATTCCAGGGAATTGCAGGGAATAACATTCCCAAGATTCCCAGAGATTCCAGGGAATTGCGGGGAATAACATTCCCAAGATTCCCAGAGATTCCAGGGAATTGTGGGGAATAACATTCCCAAGATTCCCAAGGATTCCTTGATTTTGCAGGGAATAAAAGGCCAAGAACTCCTTGGGATTGCAGGGAGTAACATTCCAAGATTCCCACAGATTCCAGGGAATAAAATCCCAAAATTCCCAAGGAATCCTTGACTTTGCAAGGAATAAGATCCCAAAATCCCATGGAATCCCAAAACTGCATGGAATAACATTCCCAAGGGAAGACCCCACACCCCTTCCCTGCCCTCCCCCCCGGCTTATCCCAGACAAATCCACCGGGATCGGATGGAAAATGAAACCTTGGGATTCCCATTCCCAAAAAAACCCTGGATTGGGTTTTCCCCCTGGATTTTCCCGCTTTTCCGAGGGATTTGGACTCACTTGGCCTCGTTGTACCTTCCCTGGAAAAAGGAGAAGAGCCCTCGGATGTAAAACGCTGCGGCCCGGAGACAGTGGGAGCTGCGGGAAAATCATGGATACCTCAGCATTCCCAGGAATTCCAGCCCAAATCCAACATTCCCAGCTAAACAACCACATCCCGAGTTTTTCCCCCCTCTGGAATTAAACTGGAATTTTGATTCCCCCCCCCCTTTTCTGTGTTTCAGGAGCTGCTCCAAATCCGTCCTTCCCATCCTGGGATTTCTCGGAATTCTCACCTCACTGGGAAGTTGTGGTCGGGATTTATCCTTTCCAATAAACTGTAGAGCTGGAAAATGGGAAAGGAAAAGGGAATTGTCAGCTTTTCCCACATGGAAAAATCCCCCCCTCCAAGGGTGAAATTCCCATCCAAACCACGCCCGGTTTATCCCAATATTGGGAATTTTAGGCTCGTTTTGATCCCAAAAATCAATTTTTTTCCAAAATATCTTCCAATTCCAAAGGATTTCCTGTATAATAATTGTGTTTCCACAGAAAACTTGGAGCTGGTGGATTTGATAATGAATTTTATATCGGATTTGATTCATTAAAACCAGAATTTAATTAAGGAATTCACAGATTTTAAGGATATTTTTTGCTTCCTGAGGTTTTTTTGTTTCCCAAATTTTATGTGCAGGGAGCAAAATTCCCAAGGCAAATCCCTGAGGGCTCTGAGAGGGTAAAAATAGGGAATTTTGGGGAACTTTGGGAATAAACAGCAACATTCAGGAGCAGCTCCCTATGTCCGGGTATTTCTGTGATTCCCAGAAAATCCTGGATATGGGAAAAGATGGAAAATGGATGGGAAATGATGGAATAATCCAGAACTTCTGGGTTTTCCAGGTGATTCCTCAGGAATTCCCAATCCCCTCAGGAAGGAGCTGCTGCCAGCAAGGCCCTGATGGCAAAAATTCCCAGGAAAAGGCAAATTCCAGGAATTTTCTCCACAGAAAATTGGGATTTGCAACTCCCTTGATGAGGAAGCTGCTTCCAGCAAGGCCTTGGTGGCAAAAATTCCCAGGAAAAGGCAAATCCCAGGAATTTTCTCCACAGAAAATTGGGAATTCCCTCTCTTCTTAAGAAGGAGCTGCTGCCAGCAAGGCCTTGATGGCAAAATTATCCAGGAAAAACCAAATCCCAGGGATTTTCTCCACAGAAAAGTGGGATTTGAAACTCCTTTGATGAAAGAGCTGCTTCCAGCAAGGCCCTGATGGCAAAAATTCCCAGGAAAAGGCAAATCCCAGGAATTTTCTCCACAGAAAAGAGGGATTCGAGCGTGAAGGCGGGAAGAATTCTGAGAGTTTTCCAGGTGATTCCTCAGGAATTCCCACTCCCCTCAGGAAGGAGCTGCTGCCAGCAAGGCCCTGATGGCAGAAATTCCCGGGAAAAGGCAAATCCCGGGAATTTCTCGCCGGGAAAGCGGGATCTGGGAGGCCCAGCTCACCTCCTGGTGCCGATTCCCCTCCCGGATGTAGACGCTGGCCAGGTTGGTGACGATGAACGCCCACAGCTCCTGGTGGGTCGTCAGCTGGAAAGAGGAAATTCCCAAAAAATTCAGTCCTGCCCTCAGGATTTGTTCATTCCCCAAAAAATCCTGGCTAAAAAACCATTTCTTGATATTTTAATGTTTTAAGCTCCCCCAAATCCAAGGAAAATCATTAAAACCCAACAGAATTAGGGAATCTTTCCCTTCCAAATTCACATTTCTATGCCCAAGGCCCATTCCCAGATTTCCAGAGGAAAATTGGGGAATAAAATCTCACCCTCAGTGCTGTAGTGAATTGTGCTTCTGCATTGTCCATGCAGTTGACAGAGATGCAGTAGAGACCCTGGGAAACAAATAAAATGAGGATATTTTTGGGAATGCAGCCCAAAACATTCCCAAATCCGTGGAAATATTGGGATAACAGCAGGAAAAACAAGCCTCAGCTGTGGGGAAAATGAAGTAATTTGTAGAAAATATCTTTTTAAAGGAATTGTTTATGGGGAAAAAAGCGTTGTTTAGGTAATAAAAGGGTCTTGAAATCATGGAAAATTCGATATTCCCAAAGTATTCCATAATTCCCATAAAAAACCATTTCCAGCAGGCACAGCTGGAATCCCTGGATTCCCCTTTTCCCCAGCTGATTCCTCAGGAATTCCCACTCCCACGAGGAAGGAGCTGCTGCCAGTAAGGCCCTGCTGGCAAAATTCCTGGGAAAAGTTGAATCCTGGGAATTTTATCCACAAAAAAGTGGGATTTTCTCTCCAGGAAAAGCAGGATTTGGGAGAGAGAGGGAGTGGAAACTGGGAATTTTGGGAATAAACAGCAACAACGCCCACGAGCAGGTCGATATTCCCGGGTTCCTGGATTCCATGGATTGCAAATGCCCAAGCTTGGAGCAACCTGAGATAACTGGAAGTGTCCCTGCCCAAACCATCCCAGAATTCCTTTTCCAAAGGGTTTCAAGGCGGGAATGAGCCCCACAGGCGAGGATGATGCAGATCCTGGATTATTCCCGGGAATCCCTCCCGGGATGCAGAATTCCCAAGGCTCCTCCCCCAGACAGACTCACCAGGAGCGTGTGGAGCTGGGCAGCGTGGTTGGAGAAGAGCCTGGGAGACTGCTGGCACAGCTGGCAGACCTGGGAAATCTGGGAGAGAACAGAATTCCCAACTTTTGGATGCTTTTCCCACCAATTTGTGCTCGAAATCCCACTCCTTGCACCCCTCTATGGATACAGGGGTGGGCTCCGGGATCCCAAAATGCTGGATTAAAAGGGAGGCTTTTTATCCCACATTCCAGCTCCTTTGGAATGGTTCCCTCCAGCCTCGGGAATTCCCAGCCACAGATCCCTCTGGAAATGCTCCAAATTTTCCAGGAAAATTGGGATAAAACCTTCCAAAATCTGGGATTGGGATGAGTCCCACAGGAAGGTGAATCCCTCCCCATTCCCAGTGTTCCCAGTAAAGCTGGCAGCTGGGATCAGGCGATCCAGCCCCAGGGTGGATTCCTGGGATTTTAAAAAAAGTCAGGAAAACTGGGATAGAAGTTCAGTTTCCTCTGGAACAACACAAATCCACCCGGGAAGAGGAGGAAAAATGGGAATGTCAGAAACTGGGAAACACCTGGACAAGGCAGGAGCTTTAAAAGAGGAAGGAGCCATTCTGGAATGGGAAAAAGCCACGGGAATTCCCTGGAATTCCTACCAGGGAGGCACCAACCCAATTCCACGATCCCAAAGTCTCCTTAAATAAATATTTAACAGGAGCCAATCCCATTTTTCCCAACCAATCCCACTTTTCCCGAGCCAATCCCACTTTTCCCATGTTCTGCCCCACACCGAGCCTGGCTGTATCCATGAAAAATCCAGCAGGAATTCCCCGGATCTTTCCCAAGAGAGCGATTCCCGTTTTCTCCCTGAAGCCATTTCCTGGGAATGCTGGGATTCCCGGGAATGCTGGGATCCCCCCTCACCTCCTGCAGGGCCGTGGCTTTGTGTCCCGTGACCAGCCTGCACATGATGATGTGTTCCAACAAAATCACTTGGAATGACGACAGGATGGGGCTGCAGTCCAGCACTGGGAAAGGAACAGTGGGAATTCCAGCAGTGGGATTTAAGGAATGTTTCAATTCCCATCAAAAAAAAACAAAAAACCCCACTCAAAAGTTGATTTTTATACTCAAAGCGACCACCCAGCCTTAAAATCAGGTTTTTAATCTCAATTTTAGCCTTAAACCACCCCAGCAGCTCGAGCTGGGCTGGGTTAAAATAAGGAATAAATGATGGAATTTTGCTGGAATTCTGCCGGAATTCCCGTTTTTTCCTTACTTTTGAGTTTCTCCAGCTGCATGAGGGCTTTGTCCGTGTATTTCTGAGCCTTCTCCAGGTACCCTGCCTGCATGGAATGCATCACTGTCACCTGCAGGGGAGCACAGCGAGGTTATCCTCAGGAATTTCCTTGGGATGCAATTCCCAGGGGATCCCATCCCCGTGAAGTTTTGGAGCAAGCTGGGAGTGGATGATTTTTAAGCTCCTTCCCACCCAAACCACTCCATGATTCCCAAAATTTCTCTGTGAGCAGAGGGGAAGGGCTGGGAATTCAGGGAATTCCTGAAATCCCAGATTTTTAGCATCATGTAGGATTTGGAATCAGCTCCAAGAAATGGAATAAAATCCTTCAGCAAGTCCAGCTCTCACCATGTCAATAAAATCAAGCCAAAGTGGCTCTGATTTGTACAAACACCTCCATTTTCATACGAATTGGGTGTTAATTAATCAATCAATTAATTGTTTATTAATTAATTCCCATTTCCAGGCTGGAATCTCCCTCAGCGCCACCCCATGGACACAGAGGTGGAACCAGCACTGAGCAGCTGATAAAATTAACCCAAAATGGCTTTCCTTTACACAAATCCCTCTATTTCCATTTGAATTGGGTACCAATTAATCAATCAATCAATTAATAACTAATTAATTCCCATTTCCAGCCTGGAATCTCCTCACACACCGAGCAGCCCCCTCAGCATCACCCCACAGATGCCAAGGCCCAAAGAGCACTGGGCAGCTGATAAAATTGACCCAAAATGGTTTTGCTTTACACAAATACCTCCACTGCCACTTGCATCAGGTACTAGTTAATCAATTAATTAATTATTCACTAACTAATTCCCATTTCCAGGCTGGAATCTCCCTCAGCATCACCCCATGGACACCGAGGTGGAACCAGCACCGAGCAGCTGATAAAATTAACCCAAAATGGTTCTGCTTTACACAAATACCTCCACTGCCACTTGAATCAAGTACTAATTAATCAATTAATTAATTAAAAACTAACTCCCATTTCCAAGCTGGAATCTCCTCACACCCCTCAGCCGAGGCCCAGAGGCCCGAACAGCGCCGGGCGGCTCAGGGGCTGCGGGAGCCGCGGGGATCGTTAATTAAGCCTCGCTAATTAGCGGTCGGCGCTAACGAGCGGCTCTCACCAGGTAGACCAGCACACACATGTGCTCCTTGGGCAGCCAGTGGAAGAGGTCTGCGGGGTTGCTGGGCAGGATCTCGTCGTCGTGCAGGGTGGAGATGGTCTGGATGCACTGCTGCAGCTGCTTCAGGCACGGCTTCACGCTCTTCACCTGGCGGGACAGCGTTCCCAGCGGGAATTGCACAGCGGGCACGCAGGGGCCGGGACCGGAATCCGCAGCTCCCGGGACCGGGAATCCGCAGCTCCCGGGACCGGGAATCCGCAGCTCCCGGGACCGGAATCTGCAGCTCCCGGGACCGGGAATCCGCAGCTCCCGGGACCGGGAATCCGCAGCTCCCGGGATCGGAATCTGCAGCTCCCGGGACCGGGAATCCGCAGCTCCCGGGACCGGAATCCGCAGCTCCCGGGACCGGGAATCCGCAGCTCCCGGGACCGGGAATCCGCAGCTCCTGGGACCGGGATCCACAGCTCCCGGGACTGGGAATCCGCAGCTCCCGGGACCGGGAATCCGCAGCTCCCGGGGGCTGCTGGGGGGGCTGGAATTGATGAGCTCACAGTGGGGAACAGGAGCGAGAGACGCTCGAGATATTCCCAGAGATCCTCAAGATATTCCCAGAATTCCCAGAGATCCTCAAGATATTCCCAGAGATCCTCAAGATATTCCCAGAATTCCCAGAGATCCTCGAGATATTCCCAGAGATCCTCGAGATATTCCCAGAATTGCCAGAGACGCTCGAGATATTCCCAAAATTCCCAGAGATCCTCAAAATATTCCCAGAGATCCTCGAGATACTCCCAAAATTCCCAAAGATCCTTGAAATATTCCCAACTTTCCCCCAAAAACTCCTGTTATCTCCTCTACCACACCACAGAAAACCTGCCCTAATTAATTTCATTCCCTCCCTCTCCATTTAATTTGACACCCCACACCCCCCTCCGGAGCCCGTTTCTGTTCAGGGAAATCCCTCGGAATTCCCACGGGATGTGGCACCCACCTGGCCGGCGTCCAGGTAATGTGTGACCTGCAGCACCAGGAAGAAGACGCGGAGAGATTCCTTCTGGATGGGATTTCCCTGCCAGTTCTCCACGATCTGCCCACACAGCGTCAGCAGAGGGTGAACCTCCTGCAGCTTCCTCTCCATCAGCAGCAGCTGCCAATTCCCAAGGAAAATTCCCCTTGTTTTTCCAGGATAAACACACAAGAGGTGATGAATTCCTGGTGGGATTGCGACTATCTTATCCCAGGAATTGCTCACAGCCAGGCTGGAGCAGCGTGGGTGCTCCTTGGTTCTTCCAGCCCAAGTGATTCCATGGATTTTTTTAATTCCAGGAATATTCCCAACCAGCTTTTCCATCCCCTCATTACAAAAATAAATCCTTCCATAAATTTTTTTTTTCCTTCCATAAAAATTAAGGATGGAAAAAAAGCCGAATTTATCTACCAGAATCCTGCTTATCCCCCCCAAAAAAATCCTCTGGAATTTGGCATTAAACAGGAACAGATTTATTAAAGAAGAATTTCCAACTCACCATCCCCTTGCTGAGCAGAAAGAGGGCTCTGGAATGAAATAAAAAAATATTAAATTTAAAAAAAAAATTATTAAATCTGTAGAAAACACAGCAAAAAATTAAAATCTGCCTTTTCCCCCTCTGAAAGTAGGGAAAGCTGACAAAGGAATTCCCAGGAATCCCAGCAGGAAATCCCATGGAATTCAGGGAAGAAATCAGGCAGGAAATCTCAGGGGACTTGAGGAGGAAATCAGGGAAGAAATCCCAGGAGACTCAAGGAAGAAATCCCAGGGAATTCGGGGAAGAAATCAGGGAGGAAATCCCAGAGGACTCGGGGAGGAAACCCCAGGAAACTCAAGGAGGGAATCCCAGGAGGAAACCCCAGGGATTTGGGCAGGGATTCCCAGGGATTTGGGCAGGGATTCCCAGGGATTTGGGCAGGGATTCCCAGGATCTGGGCAGGGATTCCCAGGGATCTGGGCAGGGATTCCCAGGATCTGGGCAGGGATTCCCAGGGATCTGGGCAGGGATTCCCAGGATCTGTGCAGGGATTCCCAGGGATCTGGGCAGGGATTCCCAGGATCTGGGCAGGGATTCCCAGGGATCTGGGCAGGGATTCCCAGGATCTGGGCAGAATTCCCGGGATCTGGGCAGGGATTCCAGGGATGACCTGGTGTACTCGGAGCCCACCACACGGGCGTACTCCGCCCCCACTCCCAGCAGGTCACAGGCCGACACCAAATCCTTCTCCAGGGTGTGCAGTTGCTGAAAGGGGAAAAAAAATGCCATAAAACCTCAGGAATTGCTTTGTGATTCCCAATAAAATGCCATTATCCCTGGATTTACAGATTCCTGCTCCTTAAAGGGGTTTTTGATCCGTTTTCCAAAGAAAGCTGTGGTGTTTTCAAGGATTTGCCTGAGCCCAAGAGGGATTTTTCCCTTAAAACTCTTAATTAATGAGGAACTGGTTAAAAATTGGGAGCAGATCCCACCAAGGATGAAGATCCAGTGCTGATCACATCCCAACAGCTCCAAAAAATCCATGGATTGTCCTGCTGGAACAAGAGTTTTCCCAGCCAGAGGAGCCTCCGAGGTGCGCTCCCAAATTTCACCCCTTTCCCAAACTCAGGTGGGAATTCAGGAAGAGGAAAATGAGCTCCAGAGAAGTGGGAAATCAGGGAAAAATGGGAAGCTCCAAGGAAAGATCCTGAGCAAGGAGAGGAAAAGCTTCAGAGTCCCCAGGACAAACTCCTGGAAAATTAAACATTCCTTAATCCACAGGGAATTGAGGCTTTTTTTCCCATAAATACACCCAAATCTGCCTCTATTTCCACAAATATTTTTATTTTAGGAATATTTTGGAGCACATTCCAGAGCAGGAAGAGCAATTCCTTGAATTCCTTTATCCTGGATACTTTTCCCTTGCTCCTTTTCCCACATCCCCAATTAAACACAAAACAACCCCATGAACGTTTCAGCCTGGAAAACTCCAATCCCAGCAGGATTTGCTCCATCCCTCAAATTCCTTAATTCCCATGGGCTGATCCTGATTCCTTGACCAAATCCAGAGGCTCCCAACACCAATTCCCAGCCCGGATTTGCCTTTTCCCTCTCCAAGAACAGCGATTTTGGGGAGGGGGGGGGGTAACAGAATAAAAGGCATCCACGGTGGTTTGATGGGAAGAGAGGATTTTCCCGGGCTGTTTTCCCAAGGAATGGCTGCTCCAAGGACTCACAGCCAGCTGGAAGAGCAGCCTGCAGTGCCAGTAGGGAGTCTGCTGGGAGATCTGGATGGCTTTGCGCAGCAGGGGCTTGGCCGTGTCCACGGAATTCTGCAACACAAACACCCCCCAGTCAGCACAAATCCGGGATTCCCGGGGTTTCCCAGCCCTCAGATTCCTTGGATAACCACGGTGAGCGCCCCCCCAGGGAGGTTTGGGAGCGAGGGGTCAAAGTGTGGGAAGCAATAAAGAAAATAAGGGAAGAGTTTGGAGGGGCTGCTCAGTGCTTGGAATGGCCATGGCTGGGATGGGATTGGAGAAATTTGGGATAATGCCCATGGCAGAGTGGGATTGGATGGGATTTAAGGGGTTTTTTCCAATCCAAAAATTCCAGTTTTGTGGTTCAAATTCCCTGAAAATGATTTTGCAGCACAAGTCTCTAATGACAGGAATGAAAACAAAATTTGGGATGGTCCAAGTGGGGTTTTCCAATGAATGGAAAGACTTTGGATAAGGGATGGATACAGGGAATGGCTTCCCAGTTCCCACCTGGATGGGATTTTGGGATGGAATCCCAGCAGAGGCTGGGAGGGAATTCCCAGCTGCCCCTGGATCCCTGGAATTGTCCAGCTTGGAGCAACCCCAGTATCCTTCCCATGGAACTGGGAGATCCTTCACGCTCTTTCCAAAATCCTGAGGAAAACCATGGATTTTCCTCCCCCAAAATCAACATTTATTTAATGAGGACTAAAAAAGTTCTTTATCCAACTAAAATCCCTCTGCAGTGGGAAACTCTTGTTGCAATTGAACAAAAACTTCCACAGAGAATGCAAAAAGCCTCTCATGCCAGGAATCTGATTTCCAGCAGGAATTTCCTACCCCCAGGGTGAACTCCAGGAGCGCAGGGGGCTCTGGAGGGGGCTCACTCACCTCCTGGCAGTACAGCTCCGACAGCAAACTGGCTGCCTCGAACTTCACATCTTCAAACTGAGGGATCTGGCACCAGGGTTAGGGAACAACTGCAGCAGCCCGGCCTCCCAGAGCTCCCAGGAAACTCGGGATGAGATGGGATTCAAGGTCCCTTCCCACCCCACTTCTGGGGTTCCACACAAGCAGTGCTGGAGCACAAACCCCCCCAGCCCCAACCCCCTGGAGGCGTTCTAGGAGTTTCCAGGGAGTCGTTCCCAGCTCGGAGCCCTTCCTGGGTCCCAGGAAAAGGATACCTGCTGGGATATCAGCCACTGCAAGAGAACACAGCGGGTTAGCGGGCACTAAATGCCACCAGAACGCCCCTCACCCGCCCCTCGTGAGCCAGGACCCTCGCCCTGTTCCCTCTCCCTGCTCCTCACCTTTTCCAGCTGCCCGGACCCCC
>VZRX01015115.1:7411-123132 GCA_013398075.1 Notiomystis cincta
AAAAAAAAAAGAAAAAAAAAAAAAAGAAAAAGCCATTTGAAATGCCCAGCAGGATCCTCATACACCACATTAAAGAAATAAAGAACCAGCAACCCCAAACTATTTTTCAGTCTCTCAAGAAGCAGTGTGTGATCTCCCACAGTTGTGCTCTTGGTCAGTCGCTCGGCCTACATTTGCCGTCGCAGGCGAGACAGAGAATAGACGCAGGCACTGCAGCGCATCTCTCCCGCAGACGCCAAATACATGTTGGTGTTGTCAATGCAGAGATATGTAAATGTTTTGAGACTGAATGTCTGCTTCCTGTCAACAGCAAGAATTAGCCAGACAAATATCCGCCAGGCACGGCTGTGCTTTCTTAAGAGTATAAATGTTGTGCTACAAAATTTGCTGCTTGCTTTGTCGCTGGCCTGTAGCTCTCAAAGCCATTTTTGTGACCAAATGCAAAGGAAAGCACCTTCCCACACCACCACCAGACCCTGAAAGCAGTGAGGGGTGTGTGTGGAGGAAGATGATGAGGTTCTGGCTGGCTGGAAAAACAACCAAAAGGGTGCCCTCAAAAGGAAATCCACCTCATTTCCACTACACAGAGACGGCAGCCTTGGCAACAACTTGCTACTCTACTCTTACACCTTCCTAGGCACCATTTTGTATTTCTGGGGCAGACCTGGGACTCCTTCTTCCACAGGAGACACAGGCAGGTGGTGCACCAGTCAGAAGATGGCATGTTTGTGTATTTCTGTATGTAATGCAATCAGAAAATCCCATACTGGGTATTTCTATTACATTGAGTGATATTGTGTTATAATACCCTGAGAGCAGGTATATTTTTCATTGCTAAAGGGCAATGGGGGCTAACACGGACCTGAGGGTGCAAATTTCCTCACATGCCAGGCTTGGAACCTTTGAAAAAAATGGGGATTTTCCAAATAGTCATGAGGTGCAACTGCTTCACCTCTAGTGCTCTCTCCTGCACTGGAAGACAATATGAGGTTCCAGCAACAGACAGGGAAGACATGTGGAAAGAGAAAAACTCCCTAGTATTCTAGAAATCATACCATTCTGTCATTTCCTTTTATTATTTATTTTTTCTTTTTTCTTCCCTGATGGTTGAGACAAACATTGCACATGAAAAAGAAGTAGCCTTTCCTTGTCTTTATCTAGAAACAAGCAGATGGAGCAGATGAAGGATCTCATGCAAAACACGATGGTGTGACCTGATGGGAGACAGACTAGAGTATTAGACAGCCTTTCCCTCCCTTAGCCTGCACTACATCTAATTAGCATGCCCATTTCACCTTCCTATCAGGGATTTTGTCACTTAGGAAGTCTGCATTTACTGTATCAAGGCATTGTTGTCCCAGATAATAAAACCTGAGATCTTAAAAAAAAAAAAAAAAAAAGAAGTCCAGCAAATCATGTGATTCCAATCCTAATTCACATACGTGGCACAAGTGCATTGCACTTGTTTAATGGGCAACCAACAGAATCAAGCTTCCCTCAGGAAAGTCAACATTTTAGTGTACGCCAGGAAAATAAAGGAAAAGTCAGCTTCCAACCAAAAAATAAACTCCACATTTAATAGCTTAAAATGAAGCCACTGAAGACTAAACATCTGGGCTTTTTGGAAATTCTCCCAGATGCTGCGTGTAGCATCGAAGCTCTTCATCACGGTATCCTCTCAAGAATTTGAGTAAGATCATTCCCCCAATATATATTGCTCCTCTGCAGAACATCACAAAAACATGCATGTTGCAATAAGATCTCTTTCCTATGTGTGTGGAGATCACACAGAACCATAGCACTTTAGATTTCTTTGGGTTCTCTAGTACTTTACTTAATACTCATCATCCATCTGAAGCAGTGGCAACAGCAACAGCCCACAAAAGCCAGTTAGAGAGGGGTTATCAGAAACACTCTAATAAATCAGCAGTGTTTCTAGAACTGCCAATGGAGGTCAGTGGGATTTTCCGTTCTTGAAATGCAACAGGCACATCCACAACGTGTCTCACCACCATCCACCAGAGACCTTCCCACCAGCGTTGAACAAAGCACTGTTGCCTACATGGCAAAGAGCAGTGCCTGAAACAGTGTGGTCCTCCCAAAATATTTAAGACTGTTTCTCATCAAGCTTAAAAAGAACTAGCAGAGCAGCACTGTGTCCCTGGTTTCAGTACTGGTTTGGACAGGTCTACTCAGTACAGCACTGTGCTTTTGAGAAGATCTGTTCCTGAACAACTTGGTTTGAGATCTCTACTGCTCCCGTCTTCCAGGCTGTACCAGCTGGGCTGAGATGCAGCCTGGATTTACTGGGATGGCTGCACAAAGTTCTGTAGCTGGTTCTGTGCCGAAGGTCAGACTGATCAGTGGATACATTTAAACCATGAAAACTTCTGAGAAAGAGTGTGTGGAACGTGGCCACTGGAAAGCAACTGAAGCAGCACAACATTTCATAGGCCAGAGGCACACAGATTATAACTATAGCCAAACTACACAGTGTGAGAGAGCCACACAAAAGACAAAAGTATTGGATAAGGCTGAAACAGAATTAGCCTTAATAGACAGTGCCTCCCTAGAGCTTTTATGCTCACAGCCAAGCAAAACGGTTCTGCACAGGAAGACAAGAACTGCAGACTTCTGGCAAGAGCCTTGAGACATAAACAGTATGAGAGACTTGTTCCCATAGTGGAACAAAGAGGTGAAGCAGACCCCCTTGAAACAAACAATTTCTGGCCATCATACCATCCAAACAAGCACAAATAAAATTAAGTGTTTCATTTAAGCTCTCCCTTTATTTTTAAATACATAAAGTAGAAAATAATATTTTTTAAAGTTGTTAGATTTAATTTTTTTTTAATTTACCTTCCTCTACTTCCTCTAGCAAATCACACACAACCATATTCTCCCTTTTTTATTAGAGATACATTGGTATTGGGAAGCTGTGTTATAAGCTCTCTTTTGTTTCTTTTTTTTACAGACAGCCTTGTCCATTTTCTTTCCGGCCCTGAGATGATCACTCCTATTCTTCATTTTCCTCCTCTCCCTGTTCCTCTAAGGTGACTTAAAAAGAGAAAGACTCATGCACAGGCTAGGAAGATGGCTTGATTAATGACTTTTCCACTCCTGTAAGTAATTTCAGAGGAATCATTCTATCCAGAGATGACAAGAGGGAAGATGTTTCCATAAACCCCAGTATGCTTCCTGCAAACACATAAGCATTCCAATGCAGGCAAGGAGAGAGTGAAAACCTCATTCTCTAGCAATGTAATTCTTTTCCTTTTCTGTTTGCTTTTTCTCCTCATACTTTCTTCTTTTCCCATACTTCCCCTGTTTTTTATCTTTCCTTCACAGTGTTTTATGTATTTCTGTCATTTTCTTCCATCATCTCCTCTTTCCTAGCCTGTTTTTCTAGCTTTGCCAGCCCTCAATTTCCTTTGTCTGCTAATTTCAGCAATTAAGATGGAAACAGTAGTTCTCAAAAAAACCCCCAAAACCAAAACATAAAACCTAAAAAACCAAAAAGCAACAACAACAAAAAAATAATAAAAACACCTCAGTTTTTAAAGTTGAAACAGGAAAATGGGACTTTGAAAAAAGGTGAAAAGTAAGCACAAAGGTCTGTTTTGAAATGATAGTGCAACAAAGGAACCAATTAGGGAAAAAATAAAGTGAAAAACTAACTCAAGTTTTCACTTGGAATTCAAGCTTTCTTTCAGTTAAAAAAAAAAAATTCTTGTCCAATATGTTTCTGTACTCACTGATTTTATCCATAATGGGGAGTTGCCAAAATATCATGAGAGTCTTACTAGTAATGAGACTTTTAGACAGAGAAAATGCCAGAGTTTCTAGATAAATCAGAAACAGAAAGTACTAAGTACTTAAATGGAAAATTTCTCTCATGAAGTAGTGCACCCCTGTATCTCAAACAAAACCAGGCCCACGAATTGTTGCACTTACATTTTTAATACTCTGCTGTGTTAATCAGCTTTCTAAGATTCAGTCTAGCTGCCTCAGGAGGAGTTCTGTTATCTACACCCTACAACACACAGGAAAGTTTGGTCCCAGCTGAAATGCAAAGGGCACAGAACAGAGAACCCAAAACCTCCTCCTGATGGATGCTGCAGTTTGAGGTTGCAGCACATTTCTAGGGCAGCTTGAGAAAGCCAGCACTCTGCTGCTGTCACAGCTTTTGGTTGCCTGCTGCAGGGATTCCCTGCTGCAACCTGCTTCACAGACACTTGCTTCTGTCCTATAAATACAGCTAGAAAAAATTCAAGATGAACTTGGGGCCTTGGAAAGTTTCTGAACACACTTAATTATCTTTTTATCTAAGGAATATGTATTAGAAGATTATTATTTTGCTTCTCAAAGTATGGTTGCTACAAGAGAAAACTTATTGACCAAAGGACAACTCAGAAGGTAGCTCAGCTTCTGGACCTCAGTTTTGCCCAGCTTCGGGTAATGTTGACTAATTTAGGAGACAGGAACCCTATACTCTTCATGTGTCAGAGGAAATGGAGAGCAGCTCCTTTCTAGGGCACTTCAGAGCCCCAGTGGTAAATTCATTTTCTGAACCACCTCTGAAGGAGCTTCTCTCTGCAGGGTTCACACAGATTCTAGGAAAAGCAGCTTTTAAACTGCGAGTTTTGGGTTTGTTTCTTAAACCGGGCAGGGTGGACATTTCCCTCTGCAAGTGTCACCACTCAGCCTTTATCAAGCTTACAGTGTGGGGCAAGATCTTGCCAGCTCATGGAATGTGCCAAAGGGAGAAGAAAGGAAGGGAAAGGAGGGTGAGACTCTCACACTGGGTTTGCACATAGAGGAAGGGACAGGGTGGCAAGCCACTCATGCAAGGCACAACATAGGTGGATAAGGAAACAAAACAAAAAAAAATCAGGGGTACTCGCACATTGGATTTTACTTCTAATAAATAAAAACTAGGGCAATGCACCCGTTTTTATCACAAGGCTTCACTAATGAGAACACTGCTAATGAGAACACAACATGGACAAAAGCTTCTCTCAAAGCTTTTTCATTCAACACCAAACACTTCCCAGTCAAAATCCAGAAAGACTTCCTAATAGGGATTAGCTCATTTTCATTGTGAGCCAGAGGCCTTTGGAACAAAAATACCAAGTGTTTGGTCAGGAAAAGTAATTTGGGCCAAATATTGTTCTCATTTGCTCTTGGTCTCTCTTCCCCTCCCCTCTGTGTTCTCTCCCAGTGATGATGAAGGGTATGACTGTCACCACTACTTCTTCCTGTTAGCACATAAGAAAGACTCAGGCAAAAGGCTCTTGCTCGATTCCATTCATTGCAGCTGGGTCATGCAGGCAAACCACAGCGAGCTGATACAATGAAAAGCAAGTTTTAGCTGGAAAGCATGATTTTTTTATTTTTTTCTTTTGCCTCGAATTGTTCTGCTCTCTTATATAATTTTAAAGCAATGTGCTACTATGCATGTTTTTAAAGAGCTGAATAAATTAAAACAAATGAATCTTCTTGATTTTTTTTCTTACAAAGTAGGCAGAGCATACAAACATGCATATTATTATATGTATGCATAACTTTTAAATAAAAATAAGAGGTCAAGTTTGGTGTGATTTACTATATTGACAACCACTACCAAGTATGCAGCACCCTAGTAAATCCTGAAGTGTTCCCTTAAATTTGCATAATACATATGCACTATCACTCAAATCCAACTGTGGATTGATGCAGACATCTCAAGGAACAAACAACTCACTGCATAGGCACAGACTACAATAATAATAATTCTCTGATTATGGCTGATGCCCAAAAGATTAGCAAGCTAGTGGAAACAACTACCTACCAAGCTGGCTCAATTTAATGAGCATTTTATTCACTCTCAATGAGATTCTCTTTGAAATAAAAATTTTAAAAAAACAAGACTGTGGTGGTCTTTTGCTTAACTGAAAGTGGAAAAAAGCATTACAGACTTCAGGTACGTCTGCTGAAGTTCGTCATTACCATGGGAGATCAAAGCATTTTTCTTAATCTCTTCTTAACTAAAACAATTTAAGCCCATTTTCATTGTTACTTCCCCAGGCTGTACCTTTCAAGGACAGTTCCACTCTTTTTAATCTAAAATACAATAACATGCTTCATACACAACACACATAAATTTCCAAATCTCTCTGTGCCAGGCAAGGGCAGTAAATTGAGAGAAGGACGAGGATGGGAACTCCAGGGGTGCAAAGCCTGTTTCCAAGCAGGGGATCAATAACAGCTGGCTGCAGTACAGTCAGAGAAACCAGCACCAGCTTTGCTGTTTTGCTGCTGGAGGTCACTACTACCCTCAGTGCAACTGAGCCTGATGAGGTACATGCCCAGGGTAGAAAGGTGCAGAGAATCCTGAAAGAGCTCCAAACAAGCCTAGCCTGGTTGCTGGAAGCAATAGAGCTGCAGGACCCAAGGAAAATGGTCAGTGCAGACCCAGGTTAGCACACCAAGGGCCTCACAAATTTCTTCACTTCTTCCACAGCTTAAGTCAGACTATTTTTAATTCTTTTGGCCTCACACATCACAGCTTTACTGGCTACATCCATCTCCCTAACAAAAATAATAATGCTAAAAAAAATTTAAAGCACAAGTCTTATGAGGAGCAGCTGAGGAAGTTGGGGTTGTTTAGCCTGGAGAGAAGGGAGAGGCTCAGGGAAGATCTTATCACTCTCTACAACCAGCTGAAAGAGGAAGTTATAGGGAGGTGAATGTTGGTGTCTGCCCACATAACAAGAGACAGGACAAGAGGAAGTGGCCTCAAGTTGTGTCGGAGAGGTTTAGATTGGATATTAGGAAAATTTTCTTCACTGAAAGGGTTGTCAGGCATTGGAACAGGCTGCCCAGGGAAGTGGTTGAGTCCCCATCCCTGGAGATATTTAAAAGATGTGGCACTTGGGAATAAGGTTTGGTGATGGATTTAAAGTGTTGTGTTAGTGATTGGATTCAACGATCTTAAAGGTCTTTTCCAAACCAAATGATTCTATGGTTCTATCTCAGTTTCCTCTTTGCAGGGGTTACTCTTTCCTCTCATAAAGGATGAACAAATTGGTCCAGCTCACAGAGCTACAACTAGAAGAGTGAAATGAAAGACAGAGTTCTCAGTTATTGTCCTAGATCACCAAAGAGGGAATGCTACTTCATCTCCCTGTCTATCAGTTGAACTTATCCTTTTAATTCTCTTTACTATACCAATGCTAAACAGTCTGCAGACCTTCCTATAACTTAACCTCTTGCTGCTTCAATTTCCTCTTCTGTAAAATGGGAGGAATGCATTTATATTCACCTTTTGGCAACTAGATTAACTAATCCAATTAACCAGTTATCATATATTTGTAAAGCACTGTAAGCTCCTCAGAAGCAAAGCATTACAGTAACACAAAGTTTTATTGTTATTGTTGTAAAAATAATGAAAATTCAGAGAGAAAGGGAAGATGCCAGCTGGCAGATTGAATATCCAGTCTCACTTATTGGCAGCAGGACCATTGCTGATTATGCAAACTTGTACTTCCAGTCTTCAACTGGTTAAGGAGCTGTTGTCAGCTTATTTCACAGAAAGCTCCTTGTGGCTCAAAATACTGTCTGATCAGCTTCTTTTCATGGATCCACGATTCCCAAAAGCAGAAGTCCTTAAGCACATGCTTAGTGTAAAACCAGCATTTAGGTGCTCTGGTTAATCAGACCCACAATAAAAAACCTGCTCAATGCAAGAAAACGAAAAGATACATGTAAAAGATTATCCATGGCCAAAATTTCTCTTAATAAAACTCATCTCTATGCCTTGTATTTGCATAGAGTTTGTTTCAGCTAAGTATATGCATATATATACATACAAACATTTATAACACGTATCATACATATTTCATTTAAATAAAACTTTTCCTTGGGGCTTGGGTCTTGCTGCTGCAGAAAGATTGTAAGACTCTACTAGGCTTTCACTCTTATTCAAGATATCTGAATTACACAGGTCTAAGGAATATATTCAAATTTAAAAGGGCCTTTCTGGCTGTCTAAGAAAAGTTATGTGGTCAGGGACAGAGAGAGATGGATGTGTGGCACAGAACACATCAAGGTAACAGACTCTATACTGGCAAGCATGGACTCTTGTTGAAAGCTGAAAAGTAACAAAATCTGTGAGGATGTACAACAACTTTGGAAATAGAAGCTTGGGACATTTGGAGCATGGCTGCATCAGCAAAAAGGTAAAGAAAAGGTTATGAGAAGAGTCAACAAACAGAATCTCATCCTGGAGTAATTACTCTTCCTGGAATAAGCAACAGTTAATAATGAGAAGCAGACAACCACTGAAAAATGAAAATAAAATTACAATTTAGTTGAAGAGAGAAGATGGTTACCACACACAGGAAGCATCATTAATTAGGACTTCTAAAAGAAGATTTTTTATCTTGAAGGAACTTATTAGCAGCTGATTGCTCCAAGGTAGGTTTCAAAACATGTGAAAATAACAATTATAGAATGTTACTAGCCAGAAGATGACTATGATGATGAGATCAGAGATTAAATCTACAGGGTTTTTATTGGCAAATTCCCACGAAATAGAATGGGAAAATGGGAAAATTCAGCATAATGGGAATATTGACAACTGAGTAGAGAAAACTACAGATAAGTCAGACACTGTTAACCATTGTCCTCTCAGCAGAAAACCAGGCTGATCAGCAGAGAATTGTTTCCCCAAATCAGTGCCACCATATGACCTGAAATGTATCCATGTATTAGACCACCTCACCAGGATGTTAGAGAAACTAATATCATGAGCAATGTGATTCCTGATAGGTAAAACTACAAATGTAGCTTGGAAAAACCTGATGCTCTCACTCTTTTGGGAAAAGCAATAGCTAGCCAACAGCTGGAGGGTCCTACAGAAGATTTGATACCACTAGAGAAATCTAGACTGACTAGAAGAACAGGCTTCATGTTCTTAGATCACATCTCAGGAACTGACACACCACAGTTTTGTCTATATGACAACTGAAAGGCAATGCAGCAGCTACAGCTGCAAACAGCTCCAGGGAGGCTCATCTGAAAGGCTGCATAAGCAGGGATACCAGCATGAGAAAGGAAACGAGTCAGACCAAAAGTTAATTTCTCTAAAATATGTCCTCAAAGAAAAAGGCAGGAAAACATAGTGGGTAAATCAAAGGTGGTCTAAATGAGTCTGATTATTGCTGACAGGGGAAAATAGATGACCCATATTAGCATATCTAAGAGAAGAGCAGACTGGATTACAGAGTCCAGAGGAGCATGTGCCTGCTGCATTTTCACCTTCAGAACAGTTACTGAGAAGCACATCAAGTGGCAAAACAAGCTCATTAACTTAATCAGTTTTTGATGGCATCTGACAGCCTCCATCACTGCTCACTTAAACACTAACAGAGGCATCTGAAGGTTGATCAGAAGCAAAACAGACCTTTGTTGTTGCAGACACAGGGGGGCCACGGCTGGGTTGTTCTTGTCACCCGAGAAGAACAGCATAAATTATTTGTTTTTAAGGTCTTGAAAGACAATGTGAAAAGAGTCCCCTTACACTTTGCCCTACTCCAGTAGTAGCCACCATCCAGCCCATCCCAACACCTTGCTGGCCACAGCACCAAAAAATGTGGGTTCCCAGGACTCTGCCACAAGTGACATAAACATCAGGGCCGCTGCTATTATCATCCAGGCTGTTTAATTTGTTCACTTTTAGCACCTCTGCATCTTTGTATGCCGTGGATTCCATTAGAAATAATGACAAGCCGTAACATGAGCTATCAAAGTGAAGCAATAAAGGCACAGGAGCAAAATATGTTGTTTGTCTTCTGCAGCACACTGCCACAGATTTTGACATGAGGAATGGATAAATGGATACTGTCTAAAATCAGTGTACCCTTTTAGCATGAGGCCAAAGTTTGGCATTCAATGCCAAAATAGCAAAGTCACAGTTCAACTATCACATAAGTGCCTCAAAACTTCATATCCAGTAATGATAACACAAACAAGATGCTGCCAATGGTAAGTTAACAAAAAACCCACAAAGCACAAAGGAATTTGTAAAACAGAAAACATGGTAGAATTCACATATATTGGACCTAGCATGCATATTGAGAAGGATATTCACAAAGACCTATCAGCGAGCTGTTAAGCACTTACTCATTCAAACTCACTCAAAATCTGGCTGTCAAATCCAACACTTAGGACTGCAATATATGTACTCTTCACCTTAACAAATTGGCATAGAACAACACCCTTGAAAAGCAGATTTGTTGTAATTGTCCCTGTAATTTATCTTAAAACCAGGATGAAAATACTTAGGTCATTTGCTAAGAACAAAGTCTTACCATCAACCACCAGGCAGCTGGGGAACACATAAGGATACCTCCTGTTTTCTTGAGGAAGAGATAATATATGGGTCCTGATAGAGAAAATACACTGAGACCAGGCCAGGAGTGTCCAAGAGTGAGTTACTGTTTGAGATCACAGGATGTACTCCAGTTAAAGTACATCATCTACATACATTTATTGCCCTTACTCTATTACTGTCTATACTCCAACAGATATATCACTGGGCCTACAAGCATTCCTGGGTTTTTCTTGGTTCTTTCTTTTATAAAAACAAACCCTGTGTTTCTACTGTTGCTGTTGCTAGTTCTTTCATCTGACATTTCTTGGTGTTTGTTGGTGACTCATCTAAAAGTCAAACTCAAGAGTTTATTTTCCTAATAATTTTTGATTTGTTGGTGGTTTTCTTTTTTAGTGTTTGGGTTTGGCAAAAGATGAGGCTTGAGGAACAGGAATAAACAAACCTGACTAAGCACATAATGCTACCTCTTCAAGGGCTATTTTAAAATGACAAAAAAAAAAAATACAACACTGTAATAATCATTGATTATTTACATTATACTGTAGAAGAAAGGCTTGCACTATGCTTGGCCCCACATTGCAAAGCCTCGTAGGAAGCAAAATGGGATATATATATTACATGTCTCAGTCAACTATGGATAAAATATGCATGACAACTCCAGCTTGGGAGGCCCAGAAAGGTTATTTATTTTTCCTGTCTGGGAAAGAGTTATTTGTTTGTTTAATTGTACTGTGCCTTTTAATAAGGAATGTTAAGGAATCTTCTGTTGACAGGAAAAACAATACAGTCCAAACCATTTCAGCAAGAATGCCTATTACTCACTGGATAGTATTATGCATATGACATGCATTGTATTTGCTGCAAACAGGAGAAACATTTGCTGTTTTGCTCAGCTGAACAGAGAACAGCTTCTCACCCATGCTTTATCTATTTCTTTTTCAAACATTGAATATTACATCACTGTGAAATAAATTAATTGACCTGTGCTGTGAACAAATAAATTATAAAATTCAATATTCTGCTTTGAATTTGCAGCTCGTTTCTGCAAGACAGTTTTGCAGTAGCTCTAACATATGAGTTAAGTAAGCCTTTCTGACAGGTGTAAAAGCCTTTCATACCACTTGCAAGGTTATGCTAGCGAAATATGACAGAAAATGTGGACTAGTCACAATATCATATGTTCCATATCAGCAAGTATCATAACAGAAAGGCTCACTACACCAAATAAAATGTACTATGTGGTAAAACAATGGGTGTGCAGAAGTAATGACATAACAGAACAGGCAGGAGCTGCGGCTCTAATTTGGCAGGTTGCCTTGCCATAAGATTAACCCAAATGAGACTCATTACCTGGGAAAAATAAAATAATGAACTTATCCATCAGGAGCATTACCCTATGCTTGGCTAAAAAAAGAGGGAGCAACATTTATTTATTTGTTTGCTTTTTTAGAGCTAAAGAGAACTCATACAAGATTTTGGCAGTTTTCATATGTACTGCCTTTGCCATCCTGTTTCGTGCACTTTCTCGAAGGGACTTTATCGATCTCTCTTCCCAGATGTTTCACATTTGAGGAAGTGTCATAAATCACTGCTGGAGTGGGAGACATTGCTGGCTTTTACCCACACAGTGCTCCAAATGTGAATTTGATTTTGTTTTGCCTAGTTAGTAGCTCACGCCCAGCCCTTGGCTCATGTGCCTGTAGCCGGCTCATCCCGGCAATGCCCTGCATACTTCACAAAGAACATTTTAATGGCCTTGGCTAAGGCTTGCTTTTGGTTGCTACCAAAGCTGGGTGACTCTGCTGAGCCACTCCATTCAGAAGAACAGCAAATGCTGGAAAGGAACTATTTTTCTGTCATAAGACTAAAACAGCTGATGAGCCAAACATCATCTAACTGCTCACTTGTGATTTTGGAAAGAGCTCTACCCTGGAAAAAAAAGGAGCCTGTGTGGAACTGCAAGCTGGGCTTCATTCAGGGTCTCTGGGCTACAAGGCCAGCACTTCATCTGGTATGTGATCCAGAAACTTCTGCAGAAGGTTTATGTGAATTACACATTGCCTCATGTTGAGAGTCAGGCAGTTAAGACATACTGTTCTAAACATCCTTGTTCACATGAATTTCAGCCACTATTTACTAGCATTCAAGAGAAAAAAATAAATAAAAATGACATCAGCACTGATCTAATGCTTCGATTTTTCACTAGGAGGACAGCTGTTTATACCAGTCTGCCTCACATCTGTGAAAGAGCACAACTTATCAGGACAGCTGAGAGATGTAGGGAGCAGAACTGAAAACCAGGTTTTAAACTCCTCAAACCTGAATCGACACAAAAAAGTAGACTTTTTACTGCCTCCCTTAAAAAAAGCTGCACAAACAAAACCACAAAACAAACCCCAAACACCATAACCAGTCTTCAGAGAAAGAAATACGAACAAGTGAGGTATCAACAAAGGAAAAACCAACCCACCAGGATATATAAACTAGGGATTAATTGTTTTGCTCTATGACCATCAACAAAGTCTATCCTCTAGCATCTATTTCTAGAACTTGCAAATTCAAATTACATCTAATGAGTTTACAGTACAATTTTTAAAGGGTCTCGCCTGAGTCATAAAGACTGAAGCAACCATTAAGGCCCATTTGTTAACAGCTATGATAACTGCACTGTCATTACGCTCGCTGTAGGACATTGTGCTACACAAAGGACTAATGTTATTGCACCAGACTAGAAGCACTTTAAAGTCATCTTGTGCAACTAGTAAGACAGGCAAAACACATTTTCTGATCGTAAAAAGCATCCTGGAAATTGCCAAAATTCATGCATTAGCCTCAACTATAGATGTAAAATATGACGTTATTTCACCATTAAAGTAGACTGCATTAACCTGCCATGTTTAGCTTTGAAATTTCATAACCATGGTTATCTAAACACTACTGTTACAGTTATCTATGCATTTAGGTTTGATGACAGTCTTGTCCTCTTATGCCCTTTAATTTATTTTCATTTGAGAAAGCAAATTTGTCATCCTTTCTTTTTTTAGTAATATTAATTAACATGTTATTTGTATTATAACTATTCACGGAGTCTAGACAATGACACAGAGTGTCAGCAGATATCTCAGCAAATGTGATGAAAATTGTGGATCTCTGCTTGAAACTTGATGGGTAATCAGAGCTTATCTGCTTGCAATTAAATTGTCACCAGGCTAAAGATTTCAAATTGAAATCTACTGACCAGATTCTGGTCTTAATATATACCTGGAGAACACTGAAGACACAGATTATTCTAATTTAGAGTCATGCAGCTAAAATTGGATTCTGAGAGTCTATGTATTCAATTCTAGAAACCTGGACTTTTAAAAACGCACATCTAATATATTGGTAGAAAAAATAGCCCTATCTCAATCTTAAGGATACATTTATATTCCCACTTATTTACAGAAAATTAAAATGGAGCAATATCACAGAATCTTGTGGCCACTATACGTCAGACTAGAAGTCAGACAGGAGACCTTTGACAGCTCTTGTGTATCAGAAGGGAGGTATCTCTCACAGTACTGACATGAGGTACTGAAAAAGTCCTGAATCAGTTTTGAGAGAACTGCTGGAAGGGAAAACAACTGCTATCCTACCATATCTTCAACCCAAAAAAACATATAGCACTCCAACAGGCTGTGTGAATGTTTCACTTCAACATTTTATCCAAGGTATTCTCAGAAAGCGTAATGACTTAGATCCAAAGAAAGCAGAAGTATTGCACAATATGCAGTGGTTTGTAGAGACAGATAAATCACAACATGGTGTTCTGCTTTGCACAGAAGGATGTGAAAGACAACTTAGAATAAAATTTTTAAAAATCTAGTCTCTGGAAACCCCAGTTAATGATCCATTTATATTCAGCTTTAACTATGATACTGTTATGACTTTTCTATAGAAGCAGGAAGAAGAAGCAGGAAAAGAAAAGAAAAGAAAAGAAAAGAAAAGAAAAGAAAAGAAAAGAAAAGAAAAGAAAAGAAAAGAAAAGAAAAGAAAAGAAAAGAGAAGAGAAGAGAAGAGAAGAGAAGAGAAGAGAAGAGAAGAGAAGAGAAGAGAAGAGAAGAGAAGAGAAGAGAAGAGAAGAGAAGAGAAGAGGAGAAAAGAGAAAAGAGAAAAGAGAAAAGAGAAAAGAGAAAAGAGAAAAGAGAAAAGAGAAAAGAGAAAAGAGAAAAGAGAAAAGAGAAAAGAGAAAAGAGAAAAGAGAAAAGAGAAAAGAGAAAAGAGAAAAGAGAAAAGAGAAAAGAGAAAAGAGAAAAGAGAAAAGAGAAAAGAGAAAAGAGAAAAGAGAAAAGAGAAAAGAGAAAAGAGAAAAGAGAAAAGAGAAAAGAGAAAAGAGAAAAGAGAAAAGAGAAAAGAGAAAAGAGAAAAGAGAAAAGAGAAAAGAGAAAAGAGAAAAGAGAAAAGAGAAAAGAGAAAAGAGAAAAGAGAAAAGAGAAAAGAGAAAAGAGAAAAGAGAAAAGAGAAAAGAGAAAAGAGAAAAGAGAAAAGAGAAAAGAGAAAAGAGAAAAGAGAAAAGAGAAAAGAGAAAAGAGAAAAGAGAAAAGAGAAAAGAGAAAAGAGAAAAGAGAAAAGAGAAAAGAGAAAAGAGAAAAGAGAAAAGAGAAAAGAGAAAAGAGAAAAGAGAAAAGAGAAAAGAGAAAAGAGAAAAGAGAAAAGAGAAAAGAGAAAAGAGAAAAGAGAAAAGAGAAAAGAGAAAAGAGAAAAAAGAAAAGAAAAGAAAAATAAACAATTCTTGGTCAAACCTGTATGTTGAAGGTAGAATCTGTATGTTGTATGTTGGTATCCCAGAGAATTAATTATAACACCATTTGTTTATACATTTCAGAATAAATAAGGCATCACAACAGGGAATGAGTCCTTGTCCTCTCTTCCTTATAAGTCATTTCAACTTTATAATTTTCTGAAAGAATTATTTATAAAAGATTCTCCATAGATATTCATTTGGGGGCATATGCCTAAAGAGATAATCACTTAATACGCAAACATCTTAATTTAGAGTTAACATTTGGCAGCATGTTCCTCTTAATGTTCATCTGGTAACCACCAAAATGTCTCAACTCAAAGAGGGACTTTTATCTGAGGGAGGAGGATGGGAGGTGCAGAACATCTAATGTCAGAGCAATGTTTTAATCCTCTTATCAGTCATAAACCTTATGTCTTACAGTGTTTATACTACTTACTGTAACTATTTAATTTCTAAATCAAAGGCTTTCCCACATCTTACTATGATGTCTTCCTACGTGCTCCTGCCTGCAAAGTTTTCACTTCTACTTCCCACATACAAGTCAATATCTTGTAATGCCCCACCACCGTTACAGCTCTGTACCAGTGGTCAATTCACATCTGAAAGTTGGATGCTTACTTCTTCTGATTAAATTAACTTCTAGGCTAGACTAGTGAACTCCTCAATGCTCTAATTATTTCTAGTCTTACAGTCCTAGTGCCAGTACAAACTATGCCAAACTGCTTCAGGCTTTCCTCTGCCCAAGAGTAGCCTGTGAGCAGTCCTGGACACAGGCGTGCTCACTCTCCTGGGCTACATAACCCAACACTTCGCCTCTCCAAGGCAGTAATACTTTTTTCTGCAACTTGCTCCTAAGGCTGATACAAATACTACAGGCTCAACAGCAGAATGGGCTGGGAAGTTGCCAAACAAATAGTTCTCCTCTGAAAAATACCCCAATCCATTTAAATTAACACAAAACAATATTGAGGTTTCCATAGACCTTTCACCTCCACATCGTAATTTCTACTACAAGCTGTGACAGAACTAAGGGAGGCAGAGTAGCCTGAGGGTCAGGACACCCTGAGTGGGGGTGGAAGGGGTCAGGCTGGCTGCTGATTCAGACCCAGAGCTCCAGCCTGAGCTTTTCATCTCTCAGCCAGCTGTCTGGATGGGGTGTTTCTTTCCCTGGCTACTATTAACAGTGCCAAGCTAAGGACAGGAGAGACACAGGTACAGACTAAATACCTTTTACTAGACCAACAGATAGCTGGAAAACTTTTGCTCATATAAGCTTTCCTTCAGATTCGAAAAAGCTTCTGTTTCTTCCCCCACTCTCTCTTCTCCCCTGCCTCCATTTCTTAAAATATTAGGTTCACTCCAATCCAGAGTAGGTGAAGAAATCCTCAAAAAGACTTAACAGATGGGAAACCCCTGTTTCATCCAAGAGTATTAATTCACTGCTGACTGCAGCTGACAGAAAAAAAGGATCTTGAAGGGAAAGAAACCTACTGAAACAGCACTCCAAAAGGACATAGGAAAGTCCTAAGCAAAAGGCTTATTTCTAACTTAAAAAAAATCATGGAAGAGTTGTTCCAGCTGACACTGCCTGCTTACACAGTAACTGACAAAAAAAGTGACTATTTGGATTAAAAAATGTTGCAGAGATTTGGGGGCTTGAGTCTGAGGGTCTTATCTTTGTGATGGCTATCTGTAACTACACCTACTTGTAACTAAAATATTTACAGACAAGAACATTTCTGCTTGGAAATGGTCCACATTCTTGGCTTTTCCATCATAGCCAAGAAAATAGTCCTTTCCTTAGTTCAAACTCTGTATTGACACAGGCTTTGCTCTCCAACCAGTAAAAAACACAACTCAGCTGAGCTGCACAGATGTTCTGAACTGGCCCAAAAGGCCAAGCAGTGTGATCAACATCCTATCACCTAAACTTGTCTCCCTGAGCACTCAAGTACACATCTGTACTGCATATTTCTTCTTTCACCAATGACATCCAATAAAAAACAACTAAACACGCTTGCCAGTGGATTCTTCAATATTTCACTGAAGTAAAAAAGAAAACAGATTGTTTAAAAAAAAAACACAGCTATTTAATGTATCATTGCTGCTTGGACTTGGAAGCCAGGCAGCAGGCACGCAGCTTACAGAAGTCACTGAAAGCAGGGAATAAAAATGTATTTTGAAACAGTGTATTGATTTTTATTTCTCTTCTAAGGGCATGTGGAATTTTCCCTGGGTGTAATTCAGCTTGCCTTGTCAAGGAAACGTTCCCTTTGTGTGTGCAAATTGAGTGTTTGTCCTTTCAGCCACTTGGGAGCCAGTGGCTTTGTGCTCCTGCTGCCCCTCATGCCAGCAGCCTGAGAATGCTTTGCTCATCCATTTCTTACCAGCCTTTCAATACTGTGACACTGGGGCCGAGCTAAAGGCTGCCTCTGAGCTGCATTCACTTATGATATCATTGTGTTTCCTCTGTAGTCCTTCAAAAAAGGACAAATGTCAAAGAAGCCCTCTAATGCTCAAACTCTGGACAGCCCCTCCACATTCTCAGTTTGCAGCCACCACTGGTGCCCATTGGTCTTGCCCAAAGACACAAGAAGTTTCCAGGGAACACATACATTGCATTCTTTTGTCTTCCATTTCACAATCCAATTCCCTCTTTTTTAACCTCTGTGTATTTCTAGGGCAATGTGGTCCTTATTACTGTATGTGATCCATAAGCTGCATAACTTTACAGACCAAGATGTAGGTTTCAAAGGGATTCTCAGGCACCTAAAACCTTGGAAGCTGAGGGAAAAAAATGGATTAAAGGAGGCTAATTTGTCTGGCTGCCCATGGCAAAACCATAAAGACGACATGAAAATCAGAGACATAAATGCATGGATAGGTGGTCTGGCTCAAAAAAAAGATGCTTCTTGAGTCCTAACATATGGAAGGGAGATCATTTTCCACGTATAATAAGCTCAGCTATTTATTAACATAAAAGCATTTTACAAAGGGGAAAAGCTTTTTGGAACAAACACACAGTTAAAAAGAACAAGAGAAAAAAATAAGAAATTTTAATTTTCCATATTTAACCATGTTTGTTCCCATAAATATAAAGCATTACTTCTTTTCCTTTATGATAATTTGAAAGCTATTCTATTAAGAGTACAACAATACTCAGAATGTATAGAGGGGAAAAATGCCAGCAATAAATTAAATTATACCGATAAATGATAGGAACAATTAATGGCATTCTACAATTAGAAATATGACCAGATTTTTTTTCCCTTAATCTTCTAAAATGTTTAGTATTAGTAACTATTTATGATTTTTTTTTTGCAATTTTTTTGGAAATCTTTAATTAACCTCACTATTTCCCCTTATCCTCCAGCCAGTGGAAGCAGTGTGCTGACACTCAAAAATTATCTGCAAGTACTGAAATGTTTCAGATTAGAAAACAATGTGGAAGCTAGGTTGGTTGTGGGACACTGCCCTAGCCTTTCACCTCTGTTGAGCTGGGAAAAGAAATCTGTCTTAGGTCATAAGTCAAATGGGCTTCGTGATATGAAGGAGTCCCTCAGGAATGCAGACACAGAAATGAGGAATGAGAGAGAGACACACTCTAGGACTCATAACCTACTTCTGTATTGCTCTGAGCCAGCTTCCTATTAAAACCTCATACGAGCAAGCACCTTCCTACCAAATTTAACCTGGATGTATCCTCAAAAATGACTGAAAAACCTAAGCTTTCAATCTTCAAAATCACACACACAGATACACAAAAATCTATTCAATATTTTTTGGACCTAGATTGATCTTTATTCAGCACACTGAGCTCTTGGCATGGAAAATGCAGGCTTAATTCTTCCCACCACTGCCTGTATAAACAGGCATTTGTGTCCCATGCCCTGTCGTGTTCAGTGAGGTGACACAGCAGTGCCTGACCACTGCCCTCAGCAGCCTGTGACACCAGCCTGCTCTCCAAAAGTGGGGTTTGGATGCTCAGTCTCATCTTTCTTTTCTTTATTTAATTCTGTAAGCCTTCATCTTACTCTCTTTAACCACCCTCCAGGCTGGGTAGTTAAGGAATCTCCTATTTATATGGATCCCCTGTAGCTCAGGACAGCAGTAAAATGCTGGTGCGCCAGGAGGATGGGATGCAAAGAGGATTACCTGAGCAGAGAGGTTTTCACTACAATACTTTTCCTCCCTGCCATAAGCACTAAAAAAGCAAGGTAAAGCCTATAATGCTCACAGGGAGCAGCAGTGACTGTCTGTAGAACAGCTCAGATAGCTGGAAGGGAAGAGAAAAGCTTTGGGGCACCAAGGACTTTTTCAGGACTCCCTGTTTGATCACTGCACTGCTGCAGCTACACTTATAATTTATTCCTGTGATAAACACTAAATTTATTATATATATTTATATGTGCACATTGGCATATATTGATATATACATGTAGCAGAGGAAGGGAGCTAGACAATGAGATGTAACAGATAATACCACAAACACATCCTACAACAGGCTTTGCATTAAAGGACATGTCCAGAAACAGTTCTTCCCTCCAGCTCCCGAGGGCCGTGCTTAGGCTGGACATATTGCAACAGAGCTGCAGCAACTGCATTGAAATTGCTTTCTGACAAGTAATAGTACATTTTCACGAGGCTTTACACATGGTCAGAGATTCAACACTGCCATTAAGGAGCACAGTCAGCCAGTAAATATCTTGTGCTGTTCTTCCCTAGCAGGAGTGTAATTACACCCCAGCCTAGCAAACTGCTCTATCTCGTCCTTGCGACCTTTGTCCTTTAGCAAACCCACAAAGGGGAAAGCTGGTATTCCTGCTCCAAGAGCATCACATACGAGTTTTAATCTGCCTCAAGATTTCACTGCCCTTGGAAACACTGAACTCTCTTCTGTGTGAACAACCTGACAAGAAGCCAGGCGAAGGGCCACTTGCCGGTCAACAGGAAGTAAGCTGGGACAAAAGGTCCAAGTTGAGGAACGCTTCTCTGGGCTCTCTGTGGATGTGCAGCCTCGGCAGCCTGCGCTTGGGGCAGAGCCAGCATAAAAATGTACTCTGGGTAACTGTGGGCTTTGATTAAAAAGCCACAGTGCTTAATAACAAAACCTGACTGGAGAGAAAAGAGGACTGAGAAAGAAAGAGCCGAGCTTATGAAAAATAGCTCGTGCCTTCAGGCTCATTTTAAAAATGTGTTTTATTGACTTTTTACTCGATTAAAGGATATTCTTATTCTCTCCTTAGATACTGTCCACTGCTTCAAACTGCACATCAATAGATGATGAACCAATGCAAAAAGCTCAGGTAAAGCAATCCAGAGCCACTGTGTGAATGAGTTCATGTTTCTCTCAGCATCTCGGAAAAATGAGCTCTTGAACTATTCGGAAATCCCATTAAACCCACACATGGATAGAAAATAATGGCATTTCCAGAATGTCTGTATGTGCACTGAAACCATGAAATACTGAGTACGAGTAGAACCAATGAGTTTCATGAGCACTTCTGAGTTAACTGGTGTGAGAAGCAGAAGCTTGCAGGCAGCTGAACTTGGTTGCATTACAAGTACCAGAAGATGATTTTCTCTGAAAAATCCCCAAAGTAGGACTTTGAGCAGAGATACGAAGGCTCTTTAGAGATCACATCAAGTGCTCAAAACCAAATCCCTTTCCTGACTTGAAACAGCCTTTGTGCATGCAGAGAACATGTAAATGTGTCTTGTGTGGGAAGATCTGTCTGTAGCCATCCCTACAATTTTACTGTATGCAGCTTTGGGGGAGTGAAGTGGATGTCTCTTCTTCCTCTCCTCTCTCACCCTTTTTAAAAACAGGTTATGAATTTCTTTTGCACATAAGGAAAAAATATCCTTAAAATGAGATCTAGCTCAAATATGACTTTCTCGAACAGGACTGTGTATTCCTCTCCAAGTAATTTTAACTGGATGACTAAAAATTTCAACTGAATTATTAAAAATAGAAAGATTCTATTTCCTTACTGCCAGAAAATTTCAGAGTGCTCTGAAGTCAGTTGGCTCAAAAAGTATCACTAAGAAATAGAAAGAATAAAAATAATTCACAATTTCACATTCAGCAATACAATTTCTAGTTTCAATTAGGAGACTTTTTCCACTACATTATAAGTTATGCTTATATGGGCCTTCGTAGTTAAAATGTGGTTAATTATTTTTCTTATAGTTCAGGATGAAACCAAACTAGCAATACAAGAACAAATTACTATCCATCATCTGTTTTCCTACCTCCTGTGCAAGTTCTCACTCCATAAAAAATGCAAAGCATCTTGTTGTTCCTTTGCTGAAAGTAATCTCTCTGGTAAATAATGTGCTTTTACCCCAGTGTCCTGAGATGTGTGTGGACCTGAACAGTCCCTGAGGAGCATGCAAGAACTTGCTGCTTCACTGTAACCTGAGCATAGGAGTCTTCACTCACTCCCTCTCTCCTTCCTTTGTTGATTTCACCATATAAATAGCAAGAACAAAACAAAAAAACAAAACAAAAAAAAAAAAAAAAAAAAAAAAAAAAAAAAGAAGAAAAGTGGTAAGAGATTTTGCAACAAAAGTAATCTAACACAATGCTTAGGTCATACTAGGGACATACTTTTAACTAAGCAGGGGAATGACTGCCTGGCAACAGCTTTGAAAAACACAGGCTGGAGTTAATAGTTGCTAGCAAAGTGACCAATGCCATTGGAGCACCAAAGTGCAGATCTTACTGCAATGAGTGAACAGGAAGGTGGTGCAAACACCAACCACAATAATCTTTCCACTGTTCAGTTCAGAGGTTTGTGCCCTTTTCTGAAAGCCACATTTCATGACCAACTGGTAAAGTCCAGAGTAGAAGAGAAAAATAATAACAAGCTTAGATAGTATGAGCAAAGAGGAGAGATTGAAAAGCAAGGCAGAGCAGAGACAGGATAACAGTCATCTGGCAAATTAACAGTTGCTGCAATGAATAAAGATAAAACTATGTTTCCTTGTTCATTGGGAACAGTAGCCCAAAACAAAGGAAGGAAAATAGTTTGGGTGTTGAAAAAACCCCAAACCCTGTGGGTAATTACTAGTATGCATTGCCTAGTAATGTTTAGGAATCCCAGTCATGGAACTTTCTGGGGACAGGATGGAGCAACAACTGTAGAAAACAAATCAGTCTGCCTTAAGATCAGGTGGATGGACTAGATAAATTTTTCCCAGTCCCATCCTCTATAAGTATTATTTTTATCTAGCCTCGTTTTAATCTCCCTTGGAAGTGCAGAATTTATGCTAATACTACAAGGAATATGTCTCACAACAGGTTTATACTACTGAGCCATCACTGATAATTTGAAGCCTGTAATAAATATGTTTTCTAACTAATGAAACATTATACATATTAAACTACCAGCTGAAGAAAAACCGCATATTTCATTGCAGTATTTTTTCACTTCTGAGGATACTGACGTTTTCCTCATATTAACCTCTGTGAATTAAAAGACAGACTAGTGCTCAAAAGTGCTATATATAATGTGGATATACAAATCTCAATTTTACAAAGTAAAAAAAATGCATAGATATAAATTTTAGGCTATCCAGACAGTCAATCATTTCACAGCTTCACTTGTGTTGCTGTCTGTTATAGTCTGTTTGAAAGTATCTCTCACTGTAAAGGCTTGCAAAAAACTTGACAATGGTTTTTGATCCTTTTTTTATTTTCACTGCTCAGTAACAAGACCTGTGGAGGACACCTGCTTCTACCTTCTGGACAAAACTTTCTGCAGTCTTGACTGGTAGAAAATAGTAAACCTCAAAACTTCATTTTAGGGGTAACCAGCTCTGTCACAGGGATTCTCCGTAGTCATCCCTCCTAGAATTCAGAACTTCAGACTGATTTATTAGGAAAATCTGAAAGATATTCTGGAGTGCAGTATCTGAAACACAAGGAACAGTGATTTTCTATTTCCTTCTTTTGTGCATTCTGTGTTATTTTCCTCATTTGTTCATGTATTACACTGTCAGGCATATTGGAATTAACCAGAAGATATGACCCAGATGTCAGTGCATTTGTAGTGGAAAAAGGCAATTTCAGAGTCTAGTGCTTAATAAAATTTTTGCATGATTTCCTACAGCTGTTATCCATGTGTTATTTCAGGATAGCTGAAACACTGAACTGTTAAAGAACTGAAACAAACACTCAAAACATGCTGGAAATGTAAATCCACAAGTTACTTTAATGTGGGATGTAAGTCTAACAGAGTATTTGGGGCTAGCGCCGATAAATAACCACTATGTTATCCTTACTACCAGATTCTGGATTCCAAAACCAAAAACCTACTAAACATATGTATTTGCCATATGTAATTATGGCATCCTGATTTAGTCACTGGAGTGTCTTCTTTCCCTGAGGTTTAATCCTGTTTATTTTTGACAAAATGTGGGTTCTTGTTGCACTCTAGAATCTAGAGACAAAATACAAAGTCTGTGGATTAAAACAAAATCATATATAAATCTTCCCATGTGAACTCCATGTCTGATGATTCTAAGGGCCACAACTATGTGTAAGTTTCAAATAATAGTCCTGAAGCTTTAAAAAACCCCTCCTTTTTTCTTTAAATGTTAAAGAAAGCAGGAATTGGTTGGCCCTATGTTATGAACCAGGATGTGATCCTTCTGCATCTCCTACACCACCTCTGAACAAAGAGCTTTTGCCCTGTCCATCACACAATAGATATGTGAGTTCAACAAGTGTTAAGCTTACCCTAAAAAACAGACAAAAACAAACATCCATGCTTATGAATACACTGCTACTGCACTTGGGTGGCCATCTGCAAGAGAAGTGATGCTGGGACCAAAGTCTTCTCTGGTATATTTCCAATGACCTCAAGGTTACATCAAGACCTACTTGCCCATTGCACTTACTGATACACATCAGGATTTTTAAATGAAAACATATCTTGGGTGAGAGAGTTCCAGAAACAGATGCACAAAGCCTTAGAAGGGTTTTATACTCAGCATGGTGTAACTGAGTGATCCTGTCCAGCAAAACACCGGAAAAGCACATTAATCAAGAGCCAAAAGCCCACATTTTGAATTTTTTTGTTTATCTTAACATAATTTGTTTACATAAACTTTGCACAATATTTTTCAACCCACTGTTCCTTTGGTATTTACTTATCTTCCTAGAAAAAGCTTCCTGCCAAATAAATAATTAGAAAATAGATTTTCCCCTTCCTAATTATTAATTATTGCCACTTGTAAGAGAAGATATTTAAAGAGATTTGATAATCAAGAACAGCCTCCTCTAGTACATTCATCAGTAGTCCCACAATTTCAGCCCTTTGCACTGTTTCAGATAAAAATAGAACATAAAATGATTATAAAATGTAAGGCTTATACTAAGGCAGATGGCTGAAGAGATCATTCCAGGTACAAAAAAAAAGAAAAAAAGGAAAAACCAAAAAACAACCTAGACTTTGATTTAAGAAGGCCTTTTATGAAGGAAAGGAGATTTTGCAAAATTTCAGCTGAAGTGGGCTGCTTCTCTGTAAAAGTAGGAAGAGGAAAGGACATGAGTGAGGGTAGGAGTTAGAAAGAGGGGAACAAGTTGCCCAGAAAGTGGCCAAGTATTCATCTCTGTAGAGTAAGGAGTAAGATCCAGAGCAAAAGAGAAACTCTGTGGTATCTGAGAATGGCCCTTCCATGCCCAGAGCTCTGGCTGAAATCCCAGGTAAATAGTGACAAGTGTCCTGTCATGCTTCAGAGCAGAACACTGGATACCTGACCTTCAAATGCTCTACTGCTGCCGAAAAATGCTTTTATAAAACTACTGGAAATGCATGTATCAAATCTCCTTCTAGTACCTCCACTAGAAGTAATTAATGATGGAAATCTATGGGTTTGCACAGAAGTAATCACTTGCAAGACAAGTCACTATGAGTGCTCATGACAGAACTTGTATTTCTTTTTTAAAATACCTTAAATAACCTCTGAACAGCCACCTTTGAAACAGGTTTTGTTGTTGAAAAAGTGGTGGCCTATCAATAACAAAATAACACACCCTTAAAACCAGCTGCTTCACATTCCATTCATCAATCTTTTGGTTGCTTATGTCAAACATTGACAGGTTTAATGTATTGAGAGATAGGAGTTTGTCCTTGGCTCTAGCAGGAGGGAGGAAATGACGGCTGAGCACCAGCTCACAGCACACACACTGAAAAGCCTCTGGAGTAAATTGGGGCCTTGGAAGAACTCATCCTTCCATGCCCTGGGATCACCCCGCACAGACACCACAGGAGGCGCAGATGTGCGCGCGTGTCACCCTGAGCAAGGACGAAAATAGCAAACCTTGAACTTTTTTTGGATGCTCTTTGGGCAATGCAACAGTAACAGACATAAACCTCAGGTACGAGATGCTGGGCAATTCTAAATCTCCCCTAGGCTTTAAAAAAAGAAGTATGTTTATACAAACACACATACCAGAATGTTCTGCACTAACACAAAGCAAATAGCACCTGCAAATGTGAGCACACCTAAGCAGACAAATAGTTTGTCCAATTTCAATTTTGTGGGCAAATTTGAACCATGGAAAGCATGTACAGGTATCTTTAAAAAACACAAAGTTGTAGTAACTCTCACCTAATGAGATAGCTGGCAGAGGAGAGAGTTGGAGAAAACAGGGACAAATGTGGAGGGCTGTTGTTCTGGAATATTCCCAGGCTTTAAGGAAATAAAAGGCATTGGTGATACTGAATTAAGATCTCTGCTTCCCAATGACATTTTTGTACATAGAGTTTGGGAAGCCAGTTGATCACAACTAGGACTGGAATTTTGTCCTGTCTTGCAGGGTCCCTGAAACAAATGTGTTTACCCTGGTAATCTGCTGATTAAAGGAAAAAAAAATAGGGCTGCAAGGCTGAGCTCGAGTTGGATCCTGTTTCCCCACAAAACTGGGAGCATCTCCAACACTTCTCAGGACAGTCCTTCCTTTCCTCAGGGTTTCTTCTTCCCAGCTGCTTCACAGCTTGCTATGAGAATCAGGGCAAGCTCATTCCCATGTACACATACCCAAGATAATTTGTTTGGGAAAGAAAGGCATCAGCTTCAACCACAAAGACAGCAATCTTTCCTGTAAGTTTGTAACATTGACACGTGACACCCTCTGGTGCAGCAGAATATGTCAGTATTGCACAACAAATTCAAGACACTTACTGTATTCTACTTGTGGTATATGTTATTACTAAATTCACATTGAACACAAGACTGTGTTTTAAATATTACCCAAAACTTGGTCATATTCCCATCCTTACAATGGGCACCATTTCCCAAATAGAAAGAAAGGTTATGTTCACTCCCTGATCTTAGTCTACTTAACCCAGGAAATACAGTGGCAAGACTGCAGTATCTGCCTTACAAAAATAGAGGCAAATTTTGAGAACAGACAACTGAGAGAGGACATTACCAATGTAAATTAATATTTAAAGGAAGTGGTGTGCCAAGAGGATGGAGCCAGGCTCTCCTCAGTGGTGCCCAGCAAAAGGACAAGAGGCAATGAGTAGAAACTGATGGACAGGAAGTTCCACTTGAACATGAGGAACAACTTTACTAAGTGTCCACATACTGGAACAGGTTGCCCAGAGAGGTTGTGGAGACTCCCTCACTGGAGATACTCAACAACTGTCTGGACACAATCCTGTGCCATGTGCTCTGGGATGGCCCTGCTCAAGAAGGGAGGTTGGGACAGATGACCCCACTGTGGTTTCTTCCAACCTGACCCATTCTGTGATTCTATGAACAGCAGTTTTGGCCACCCAGCTCTAATCTGATTAGGAATACCTACATTTTACTGAGAAATACCTGTGGTGTCATCAGTGTCACAGTGTATTTGTCCTGGTTATAATGTAAGCAGGGCCTACCTTGGCTAAGAGAGGCAATAGTTATTTAACCAACTCAACCACCCAACTGACACCTCCACCAGCAGGATAATAAAAAGAGTTAATGTTACTCTCAGGATCCTCCACCTTCTCTGGGTATTATATACGGTTAGAGGGAAAAGCGTCTCAGAACAACCACTGACCTGGAAAATCTTCTCTACCACACCCTTTCTTTGAAATTCCGTAAAATGGTATTAACAGAACATCTCCCTCATCCTGGGGTGCTGGGAGATCAAATGCATCCAAGACTGGGAGGCACTCAGATACCTCAGCGATGCAAGCCATGGAAGAACTCAAGACAGACAGATAATCCTCATTTATACCATATGGGGAAACACTGAAGCAGAGAGAAGTTAAGCAACCTGTCACAAAAAAACAAAATACATGGAGAGTGCCGCAAGGAGAATTTCATCCCCTCTCCCCAGTACTTCAGACATTTGGAACAAAGCTTCAACATGAAGAACATTACTGGAAATAACAGCACAGGGGACAAGTAACTAGCAGATTCCCAACTACATAGCCCAGTGCATATAAAAAGTCCTCTCCTGTATCCCATCCCTGGTGTTAGCATATAGAGCACAAAATGACTGAATGCAGCATGACTATAATCACTTTGATAGCAATTGTTTAAGTCAGTCAAGAGAAGAGCTGGCTGTCACTTCTAATCCTTTTGTTTGAAAGGTGGCAGTGCCAGCTCTGCCTCGTCCTTCTGCAGGATCTTACACCTCTGGGGACTTGCTGCTACCAAACAGGTTTCATGGCAATGTATTAATTAATGGCACTGGAAGAATCACTCTTGATTTCCACTGGTGTATCCTCTGCCTGGGTGGTTTAAAGAAAAGAGTTATCAGCTAAGGAACAGCAATTTAGAAGCCATAAATGTGGGGACAGAGACACCCATGGGATTTGTGTGTTAGCTTTGCTTGCAACAATAGATTAGGAAATCAGATTGAGACTCACCAAAAAAAAAAAAAAAAAAACCAAGAAACTAAAGATGGACTGAAAAGAATTACTGCAAAGTCTGCACTTTTGAAGTAGAGGTCTGATAATAAGATAATCATTGTTTAAGAGTTTATACCTCCCATGTGCTCATTCACAACAGTTACACACCTACAGTATTTTCCATGTGCAAACCAGTCATATGTAGTGATTTAAACTACCTATGAAATCGAAACTTCAAAGAATTATTGTTTTGCTAACAAATGTTCCAATGGAAACTCAATGCTTTTCAAAAGTGTTTACATATCAGAAAAATGTACTGCCATGTCTGTAAAAGAATAAGCACCAATATTTCACCAGATATTTTAGTACAAATTTTGTCAAACTCAGCCCTCCAGAAATGTTTCGTTTAAAACAACGCATCTTTTTAGAATTGTTTGAGCTATAAAAAACATATATTTACAACATTAGCAAAGAATGTATAGCAATCTGCTATGGCAACACTAGTTCAGAACTCAATGATATAATTACACAAGAAAGCAGCTTACTTAAATATGAAATTTTATGTCTGTTTTTACATCTCATGCACTTATTATTTAAGCTTTTCCAGAAACAACATCGACATTCCAGTCAATCATTTAAAAGGAAATACAGGTGTCTGATTTTTATTTAGCTACCAAAAACCTTCCATTGTGTAACACTACATTCAGCAGTTCACCTGATTCTCTCTAGAAAAAAACAAAGTGCTGAGCTTGTCAAGTTTAAACTTCAAACAGCAAAGCACCATGACACACTTCTGCTTTCTGATGGCAAATGCTGATGGAATACTGTCCTCCCTCTAAGGCCACAATGTGTCTCACACTAATCAAACAATGATAACTGTGAAACTGCATTCAAATATTAATGGAGAAGGATCACAAGGATGTCTAAGGCCACAAGAAACTCATTATGAATTCAAAAGCATATGCATGGGATCATATCTGCAACTGTTTATCCATCACTACTGCTATATTTTTATTTTCCTGAGCCACTGTAGCTATAACTTGCATGAGGTTTACTGCTACATGTTTTTAGTGGATAAATTTGGAATTTTAATAGCACTTCTAGTTGTTTGCATGGCAAACTGTTTCCCTACAACTGTGCAACATGAAAAAGGGGAAATCTCCTTTTTGAAACTCAGGTTTACTACAGCATTTTAAAATAAAGACTTCATTTTTATCATTCAATAATTTTATTCCACTTGCCAGGACTCCCTGTTTTAGTTTTCTTAATTACACCAATTAATGCAGAATTTTTCTGGTCTAAATGGGTTTTTAGAATTCCTTACCTCATGGAGACAGTTGTAAAGAGTTTTGTGAGATGCAGATGAGACAGTAAAGAAAACTCAGAAGGTTTAATCCTAGCTTTCCCTCTGAGACTGTGGATAAAAGACAACCTCACCCTCCCTCCTCTCATAGCTTCAGTTTCCTTGAAAGGGTCTCAAAATAGACTAACAGACCACCTGTGAGGAGATCTTAAATTCATTAAACTCTTATAAGGAATAAAATTTTTCAGTATTAATAATTTAGTCCTATTGCTCAACCATTTAAATAGAAACACTGCAAAACCACTTCACACGTCTATTAATTCTGAAGTGACCAGTAGCCATTATTTGTTGCAGTTTTCCAGTTTCAGCTCACTCAAACTTCCTTTTGCTTCCATTAGGACTCTTCTATAACCTCAAAGGTAAAGATTTAAATGCATGAATTTGGAGAATTCTTTCAGAGTACTCCTTATTCTTAATTTTCCTGCTTAGCATTTATTAGTGGCCTACAGCAATTTTCCTCAGGCCAAATAGTAACATCAGTGCTTTGACACAGCTTGGCCTTTCTTCCCAATCAATCATGGAAACATGGTCCAGAGAGGATGTCTTCTTTGTCAGGTGACAGAAAACCAGATTATTTTTCTGTTATTCATTCTATCAAAATATTAAGTCCTAGAGAATTTTCAGATGATAATTTACAGGACTTTTGCAGAAGGAGTTGGCCAGTGTATCCTAACAGAAATAATCTCTAATAAAGGATTTATTCTTTTCAGGAAAACCTCATATCAATTCTACTTTTTGTAGTGGAATATACCATATTTGCCAAATGACAAGGACATGCTCTTTCCAGTCTTTAATTGCTCATCAGCTGGGACATGGGCTTGGGGATTTTTTTGTTGGGTTTTGGTTTCGGTTTTTTTACTACCTGGGTTACTTGGGTTAGGTTGGTCTTTTTTTCTTATTTTAAAGGTGATTGGTAGTATGTGATGGTACTGTGTTCCCTTGGAAACTGGAGTGCAGACTTCTAAATGTAAAAATTATACCAGGTGCCCTTTTTCATAGAACCAGTAAGGTTGAAAAAGTCCTCTGAGATCATCATTAACCCAACACCATCATGTTCACTGCTAGATCATGTCCCCAAGTGCCACATCCACATGTTTTTTGAACAAGTCCAGAGACAGTGACTCCACCACTGCCCTGGGCAGCCTGTTTCAATTCCTGAACACCCTTTCAGTGAAGAATTTTTTCCAAACATCCAGACTAAACCTTCCCTGGCACAACTTGAGGCAGTTTCCTCTCATCTTTTTGCTTGTTACGTGGGAGGAAACACTGACCCCACCTTGCTACAACCTCCTTTCAGGTAGTTTTTGAGAGTTAAAAGGTCCCCTCTTAGCCTCAAAGGCTCTCTGTTACATCCCAGATCCTAATTTTTAGAGCCCAAAGCTTTGCTCCATGCCTTGAAATCCTCCCACATATGGACAAAGCCTCATTTCAGGGTAAAATCTCCCCACTTACAGCTCAAAGCCTCATGTTCTTCATGTCTAATACCTCATTTGGAGCACCCGAAGACCTATTTTTGGGGTGTAAAGTCCTGTTTTTAAGGCCAAAAGATTCATTTGAAGGGTCCAAGCCTGTCTATTAATACCCATGGTAGGAAGAGAAGAAATGATGGTTTTGTCAAGGTTCAGATGACTAATGACAGACTAAACATTAGGTTCATTAGTGAGTTGTTAAAGTTTACCTGCAACTGACATGTGATATATAGGACACAGATGATAATAGCAGGGGAAAAAAATGAGGGACAGCAAATGTGATAGCTGTGTACAAATATAAGATAGAATGTCATTCAAGAACAGAGTCTAATTACTTATTTAACCAACAAAGGGCAGAATAGTAAAGAAGGGGCCTTAAAATGTTAAGAAATCATTCCAGAAATAGCAGTGATGGAAAAGGAGAGACATGCAAGCTGAGACTTTTGAAAGGTTCATGCCAGGATACCCCCTTATATATCAAATGTCAAAAATCATCAAATTATTAAAATCACCTATGCCCTAATTACTTATTAAATAGGACTTCCAAAGAAGTGTCAGACTCTGGTTTGATTTCACATCAGATCATAAAAACTACTATCAATCTGCCTTAAAATAAAACAAACAAACAAACAAAACCAAAAAAGCCCAAGAAAAAGCAAACAAAAATGGTTACCTGGCGTAATGCATCTTGTTCTGATCAGTTTCATACCAACAATTTGTAAACAAACCAGAGAGTTTGTTCACTGATGAACAATAACATTGAATAGAGGTCAGCAGAAAGTTTTACAAGGAAAGAATGCTGGAGCTCAAATACATCTGATGGGCTGAGTAAATACAAGAAAAGAGGAGTGCATTTTAACATTGAACTATAATATTGAAGGGTAAGAAGCAAAAACCAGAGAGGGAGATGAATTAATTAGTGTGGTGCCCAGAGGTAGGGGAAGAAGGATAATGAAGAGTAGTGGGATTAAATTAGGAAAAGCAAAATTTAGGCTGAGTATAAAGAAAAAAACTTACTAATAATGAGTTTTATTATTTCGGGAATTAGTCTCTCAGGTGAAATGATGGAAACACCTGTCTAAGATTTAGGACTTTTAAATTTAGGTTGTGCAAAGGCATGAATGCACGAGACACGAAGTAGGCGCAAAGGCACAGGCGCTTTGGGGATCTCAGCAGTGCTGGCAGGGACAGAGCGAGCGGGTGCGGCCACAGCCTCTCTCAGCTCCCTGGCTGCACTGCAATTACCAACATCCTCTTCAAGAAGTGCCCAAAACACAGCCTGCACACACATGGCACAAGCTCTGCTTGGAAGCACGGCCCACGTGGAAAGAGATGTGCACAAGCAGGTAGCTGGAAGGAGTGCCCAGCCCAATGTAGTGCCACGCACAGCGGGTTAAGGACACATCAGCACATCTGGTCTTTGCTCCCAATTCCAGCATTAGCTCTCTTTCCCACCCTTCCAGTTTGATGGTAACAGCAAAAGAAATCCATAACCAAAATTGTAGCATTTTGTTGTTCCAAATCAGGTAATTTTGTTTGGAGATTAGCAAGCCCATGCCACATCACTCAGAGGGCAGGAGGCTTGGTGCTCCAGTCACAGCACTCTGCTTTTGAGCACTTTCTGGAGTCAACAGTGCAGTTCAGAGGAACAGCTGCTATTGCTGCTGCCTCCTCATTTAGTTCACGAAGGCCAAGCAAGCCACCTAACACCATCATAAAACAAAATAAAGCACCCCTTCAGAAAGGGCTGCAAGAAGAAAATGCCATACACTGCAGTTGGCAATTTGATGTCTTGTTTATAGCACTTTTCCTGCTATCCTAAGTGGGAAGCATCACCCAAAACTGTTCTAACATTTTTTTCCTGGGGTTTGCTTTGCCTACCTCACATAAAAGTAAAAAACAGCAAAACCCTTGCAGGCAATTCTGAAAGCACTGGGACCACAACAGGATAAACAGTTTGTGCCTAATAACAAACAGACAGGCTGTTCACCCAAGTGAAAAAGAAGGGTTAAAAGCTGTAGCTTTATCAGGAAATTTGAGGCTTTACACTGGAAGCAATTTGTTCAATGGCTATTTTGACCATAGAACTTCCTAATCTCAGTTCCCATAAAGTTTGGCTTGGAGCCAGCCAGAATGGTTCATTTCAGCTGCACAGATATCTTCCACAGAGGAAATAAAAGGATTTCAAACCCTGGAGTCATTTCCTTTGGTTCTCGGCTCATTCAGAAAAAATGTCCTTTCGGTCAGTGATATCTCCAACTTAATTCCTGCAGCATGACTTTAAAAAAAATGGAAAAAAAAGTCTTTGTGGGAAACTTTTTCTGAAGGTTTGGAAGTGTGCCCTATAAGCTCTTTGCCAGTTGGTGTAAAACACCTTCTTTGCTCCCAGAAGTTTGTCCTCTTCACTTCTACATTAACTCTGAGCTTTCCAGAAGTTTTTACTCATCTAGCAGTCCTCATGTAACAATTAAAGGAGATAATCACATTCATACAAACAGATGTATGAGTTTACAGAACTGTGCATCAAAATAATCCATTAAATGTATTTTAATCACAGGGATTGATGCACAAGCAGCTTCAGAGGTAGTAGTGCAAGTAGAACATGCAAGCACTTATCAAGTGTAGTAATGTATTTCCCAAAAGTATCATAGACTTTGAGACATTTTAAGCCTCTGTATCTCATTTTTGAGAGTAGTTGACAAACATTTAAAGATTCAGCCCCAAATCTGAAAAGTAATCTAAAAGATCCAAACAGAATATGTTTAAAACAAGCATGCAGGCCAGTCAACATAAATACCAGGAGTATAATGTTCTCTCCAAGTGAGTGGGACACGTACTCCTTGAGGCTGCCACCATCTTAAGCACATAGTCAGGGTTTCACTGAAATAATGGAGGTAACATTTTTGACTTGCAATCTAGCTGTAATGATCAAATTCATTCCAAGTGTGTCAGGCCTGTGAACACTACCTTTACATCATCATGAAAGGGAGAGGAAGCTTTTCAAATACATCCTCAGGCCTGTGATATTTCTAAGAGTCCTATAAAACAAAATACTGAGGTGCAGGGCTCAATATAAACGGCAGCATTTGTGGGTTCTGTAACAGTGAGCTTACACATCCTTTGTCCTAAAATGAACTGTGAAGCACCAGGATGCCTCAGAGCTAACACACCTTCCATCAAGAAGATTGATTTTAGTGCAACTCAAAGCCTTCTTCAGAGCTGTGCTTCAGCATGCATCTAATACCAAGCATACACATCCTGAGGTGGCCCTGTCTTATGCTCATAAAATTCAGAAAGCAGAGCAAATGACACATGCAAAATGGAAACATTAATGAGTTGAACCCTACTGTCAACTTCAAATGTCAGCACCGATCTTGATAATTAAACTTTTCTTTCTAGGAAAGTTTATCACTGGATCAAAATTATCGTTTTAGTTATTTATGAAATGAGCTTCATATAACTCACACTTAAATGCTCAGAATTGTTTCTTCCTGCATTATAATGATTCAAGGTGTTATATGAGATGGACTGAGACATCAACTCATAAAATAGTTCAATACACATACACTCATATTTACTTATATCTCCATATATATCAGAAGCTCCTTGATAGAACTGCTCTGCAAAGGGCAACTGAGGCCTTAGAACTGAATACCTTCTTTAGCCTAACTCAGATATTTCCTTGCAATATCTTGGATAGCACAGACTAGGCCTTCAATCTATGGATCTCCACCAGAGAAAACCTATAGTATTACATCTTATTTCTGTTCTCTGAAGGAGTGTGTGGGGCTATTCGATTTATAAAATAAATAAAACATGTAAAATAAATAATGAAGCAAAATTTTCTATATGTCAATCCAAATATTTCTGTATTGCAAAGTTCCCTCCATTTAAATCATTATTTACCAGGATAAAACAACAGTGCAGAGATACTGATGAAGAAGCATATAGGAAAAAAACACATAGGGAAGATGTAAAGAACAGCTAATTTTTCTGAGGATAAAGTGGACCTACACTGTGATTGTAATAGTACCTTCTTCCTTTTTTCCATTCTTTTCTGAAGTTGTATGAAAATTCAAACCAAATGTTGACTGGAAATTTTTTCCCCTTTTACATTCCACTTTTCTTCTCCCTTTCAGGAATGTCAAACACAGGAGCTGAGTGTCAGTAAAGACTGTCCAAATTAAAACAAAATTTCTGGTTTCACTTAGTCCTATGGGTAACACGTGCTTCCACTCTTCCCTAAAATACAGTGGGAACATGGGGCTTTAAAAGTGTAATCTGAAAATCCTATTTTCTTACAAGCCTTATTAATATGAAATGACTCGGTGACAGTCAGAACTTCCACTTAAAATAACAGATGAACATTTCATAGCCAGTCCTCTGCCTTATCCTCCCTTCCAAAACACTGAAAGCTCACCTTGCTGGCCTTTTGAAGGTTAATTTGAGAAAACCCATTTCTGGAGTGGTTTTTCTTTAATGTGCAAACCTGCAGACATTCCCTAGGCCTCACACTGGCAAACACACAGGTAATTTGCAAGGAGATGAACTGTAACATAGCCACACTTCACTCCTCCAGCTCCTGCTCCCAAGCATTTCAGCCAACCATCACAGCTTCCCCCACACACTCCCTTGCACCCCAGTGCAGCCAGTCAGCCTGCCTAAGGATGAGTGAGACACATGGCCTCTAGTTTAGCTCAAGAGCCAGGCTTTCTCTCCAAAGAGCTGCCCCAGACATTGTCCTCCAGGCAGGGATGTGCTCAGAAGGGCTGGAGATACTGTGGTGGAGTGTCACAGTCCCAAGAGCCCTGAGCCAGCATCCAGCAGAGCCCACTTCCCACATCAGCCACAATGGCCCCAAGGAGAGCAGTCCTAAATGGAACATGTCTCCCAGCTCCCTCCCCAGTGCTCCTTGTGGGGGTGCAGCTATAGAGACTATTAAAGCAGCTGTATGAAAATACATCTTACAATATTTGCCTGGCTCCAGATTCAGAATATGGTTGGGGAGGTCTTCGAAAAAAGTGCATGCATTTGGGCAAGAATCCTGACCCTACTCTCAAGCAGGCTTGTACCACAACTCCCACTGTCATAAAAACTGAGTTTGCTCCGCCCTCCGTACCAAAACTTGGCTGTTCTGGTGGTCAGAAACTCTCACCCATATTTAATCACAGCCTGTTTACTCTCACTTATTCTTGCTGCCAGCATTGTGTACACATTTTTTTTTCCCTTTCCTAATACCAGACACTGATTTCTTCATAGACATTCCTATTTTGTTGGCTTTGTGAATGTTCTTTTAAATGCTATGTCTTCCATTCCTCACCAATCTTTTTCTATACTCTTTTGAGCCTCAGCATTCCCAAGAACTAACCTGAGACCATAGGAGCACATGAGTTTGACTGCATGGAAGAAGGAACAAAGTCTAGCTTTTGTCTTTAAGGCAGCAAGAGGAGGGGAGGTCAAATAGGTTACCTGGATGGAAAGAAGTGGTAGGAACAACCCTATCAAATACTTTAGGAAAAGAAATTAAAGTGGGAATTAACCAATTTACTATGCCAACTATCATTTCCATTTTTTCCCCATGGGAAAGCTGCACACAAGTGCAGCTGGTCCAGGTCTATCAGGGCAGCTGCCAGTTCAAGGCAGGACTCAGGTGGTAAAGCAGGATATAATCCAGTGCTGGATCTTTCCCACTGAGAGCTGCTGACGTTGCATCTTCTTGCATGGAAAGCATCCCCCTAGAGCTTGGAGCTAACCAGAAGGAAGGAGCATGTTGGAGTGATGACAATCTCTCTCTCCAGGCAAGCAGATGTGGGAAATGGTAACCTTTGAGAAAATCAGCTGATCACTAGCTCTATGCCTCTTGCAAACAAAACAACAGGCAAGAGAACCTAAGTGGACATACATGCAAAGTAACCATGGAGTCACTCAAATTCAGTGCTGACAACACAACTGAAACATTAGTGGCTCCCTAAGTGTTTTAAACCTTAAGAAATAAGATGGCTGAACTTAAGTACACGCTACAGTCAGAAAACAGTCACAGAAAAACTGTGAAAGTGAGGCAATGAGCAGATCATCTTAACACCAAGATTTAACATGCATGGCAAAGACAGGGCAGGCAGAGAGTAACACACAACATGCAAGAGCTGAAATGCAAGACTATGTAGAAAAGCAGTAAGTGGAGTGCTCATAGATTGGGCAAAATGGGATGCAATGCAAAGATCACATTTTTAGGTGCTGTTTCAGAGAGCAGCTGCTTAGGAGGCCCTGAACAGATGCAACTCTTAATTTTAAATGACCACAGAGAAGGTTATAGGACAAATTGACAAAAGTGAGCACTAACAAATTGCAACAACAGATGGTATTCACCCTCCCAGTTTGAAAAGAGCTCCAGGAAGCAATAACTGACTAAATAACACACTAAGAAGCGGTATGCAGGGTTCTTTTTTTCCTAAAACTGACTTTGTACCTGAGGACTGGGAGGTGGCACACATGGTACCAACATTCTGAAAACATCTCAGGTAAGATCCAGGTACGTAAAGATCTGTAAACTTGATGTCAGATCATCAGAAATTACAGAAACAGGGTAAAATCAATAGAAATACAATATGTGGGAAGACTTAACCTGGCTTTTGTAGGTTTGTCTCACAGACCTATTGAACTACTTTGAAAAGGTCAACAAGCCTGTGGATAAGGGTGATCTGGCTAATATAGTCTGCTTGGATCTCCAAAAGACATTTGACAAGGCCCTCACAAAAGACTTCTTAGGAAACTAAGCAGCCATAGCTTAAGAGGGAAAGTTCTTGGATAAACAATTGGTTAAAAGATAAAACCAGAGGCTAGAGGGCATGATCTTCCTTACAAGGGGGGAACAGGACAGTGGACTTCCACATGGAACTTTGCCAGGACCCATACTGCACAACTTGCTTCTAAATGACAAGAGGCTAAGCAGTGAGGTGACAAGATTATTTATTTAGGAGACAAAACAGGAGAGGCATCTGTGAAGAGCTGCAGGAAAACCTTATGAACGTCAGCAACGGGCTAATAAACCAGAAGAAGAAATTAAATGGAGATAAATGTAGTGATGCACATGGGATAAAATTCTGGCTTTACACTGTGAAGCCCTTTGAAATGTCCATAAAAGTGTCAGCTTCCTATTTGCTCAGAAAGGCAAATTGAATTCCAGGAATTATTACAAAAGAAGCAAAAAGCATGGCAAATAACATAGAGCAGAAATATCTACATATATTTCCCTGTTAGCCCCTCCTTTCCCATAACTTTTGAACTGACTGACCCTATTCAAGCAAGTTTGACAGAGGTAGCAATCTCAAACACTTTTAAGTTCCAAAGCCTCAATCTCATTACTAGACACTGGTGAAGACACAGCAGAGTTTTGTTAATCCCAGCAGCCTCGGAAGGATTTGTTGCACAGCATATACTCCTCTCCTGTAAGTGTAACAATTTTACCACTTCTGCAGTAAAAACCCAAGAAAATAGAGCATGGCAGGGAAAGCTATGCAATTCTTTCTGATGTAAGAACTCAAATTCACCCAGCTTGATAAATATGTATGTGTCTCCAAAACTTGAAGCATATTTAATGTCTGTTCCATAACTTTCTTCTCTAATAACTATCTATGTTAGCAATAAAACCTGTTTCTATCTAAAAAGGAAATTACTAAAATAATGTGGAACAAATAAACAAAAATTAAATACTAAAATTTTGAGAACAGGTTTTTATCCCTCAGGTTTTGGGCTTTTTCTGAAGATACCTTCCATCAATTATGTGGAATTTACCCTGCAATTTACTGTGAGCTGAAGTGACTGACAGGAAGAACTAAGATACCTCAGGCAAACCAGGTCATTCAGACTTTTTCTTGCTGTTTTGTGATTAAAGGTTGACCACAAAAACCTTTACTTTCTGCAGAATGACATGCTTGGTTGGTTAAATATGCAGGCAATTAACATAGAGATAACATGCATTTAAATGGAGGTCCCATTGACCCCCATCTCCTGACTGCAACCTTTGCTCTGAAAGCAGACAGCTTAGCAAAAATATTCAATTAATAAAAAGCCATGAAGGGCAACAAGTCCATTTCAATTAATTTAAAAATAAATAGTGTTTACTGCTCCATACTTAATAAGTTAATAAAAAACAACAGCATAACTAATATCACAAGCAACAAAGGAATGTGCCTAAAAGATCTTTATAACAACCATATAAAAATACCTAACTCTTTTTCTCCTTTGTTAAGAATAAAACAGAACATTCTATAAACAAGGAAATAAAGGAAGTCTGTTGTTTTATACCTTTGAGACCTTTCTTTCTTGCCTCTGCCTATGTCCTACCCCAAGTGGGATACTATAACTTGCTGCAGTGACTCCCATCCCTCTCTTCAGGCATTCCCTTCTGTTTCCACCCTCTACTCTCATACCTGTACCTCCCTACCAAACAAAACAAGCACAAGCTCTGGTTGCTCCATAGAGGAGCAACTAGTGAATTCCTGTAGTTACTTCAGGTGGACCAAAACTAAACCCAGCCTGCATTTCTTGTTGCTGGAGCACTCAGCGTCCATTCTACATAGCTGCCCATCTTCTGAAAATATTTAACTTGGTTCTGTTTGAAAGTCCCAGCCCTCTTTTGCTTTAAACTGAACAATAAGCTGTAAACTTCTATGTGAATAAAAAATTGACAGCTTGGAGACTCTGAAATTGGAAACTCAACTAAAAAGAAATTAACCATTTGTGATTTTTTATTAAAACTTGTAGTCTGGGGGTCCAGAGAAACCACATATCACACCACTGCCATCTAATGGAAAAAAACATCAGCCAATTATTGGTCCTGGGGAAGACCCAGTCAGACAAAAACTATTTCATCAAGTAGGAGAGTCATTTCTAGCACCCCTAACATGGCCTCCTCCATTTCTCATCTACAAATTTACCTCTCCTCAAAATATTCTGGGTTGAAAAAACTCACTAAATGTTATCCAAATGTATGATTATTCTCATCAGAGCTGAAAGACTGGTTTGGCATTTTCTTTTGTGAAATGTCATTTAACTCCATTCAAAATCCTAATATTATTTATGGTACCTAAGTTGACTGTGGACCCTGCTCTTTTTGAAAGACCTGGACTGCAAAGTCCATAGGATGAGGTTGCCTTTAAATTTTTTTTTTTTTATAGAGTACAATTGTTTTCTGTACTGTTGATTAGCACCTAGATCTTCAGTGCTCACACAAGTGTGTATGGCTACCATAGGCTAAATAGATTGAGCAATATTAATAAAGCAAGCCAGTTCCTTCCCCAGAACTGGTGTGGGTGGGTATTTTGATCAGCACTGAGGGAGCTGCATCTTTATTGCCAGCAGTTATGTTTTCTCTCCTGTGATGCTCATCTATTCCTGTCCGAGCAATCCTACACCACCTCCAGAAGGACACCCAGAAGGACAGACACAATAAAAACGATGGCATCTTCTCAGTGTTTCATTTTCACAGTAAACTCTACCAAGAAAGAGAACATTTCCTTAACTCTCTTGGGTAAGAGAACTCTGCTCTTCGAAACAGAGGCGGGGGCTGTGCGGCAATAGGGGAAAAGCCAGCAGTGACCTCTCTGCTGGCAAACCACACAAGTGGAGCCACGTTGTCATTCACAGATCTGATTCAGAACGGTTCCTGCTGAGCAGCCACGTTCAATAAGAGCCTGTCAATTGGATTCATTATCAAATTGTCACTATAACAAGACAGCATGTGTTTTGCATATGCTGTATACTCTGAGAGAGCCTAACCGAGTGGGCTCTAGCAAAACGAGGGAGCTGGGCACTGTCCTCCTCTTGCCTCTGCCCTGGGTTTCTATAGGTCAGCTGCTGTGCTGAAGGTCTTAAGACTTTTGAGAAGGTAACTTCTGAACAGAGTACTGTCACTTTTAGAAGAGATCACCTGCCTTCAAGCAACCAGAGGCCAAATAGATGTACTGGTTTACAGGATTCTGTATCATGGAATCAGGAAAAAAAAGTTTAAGCAAAATGATTCTTCAGGACAAGCCAAGGCATTGTAAGGAAGCTTTCAAAAAAGTTGACTATGGCCCACTGTTCAGATAAAAAAATTCTCTTCTGTTCATTTCTGTGATATGAAATAGACATTTCCAAGTCTGCTGAGACCACTAAGTGCCTACTAGCATTACCCAGTCCCAAAATGCACTTCAAGTGCAGGCCAAGCTATTGGCAAAATTTTATACAGACCAATGAATCAAAAACATTAATCACTGTGTACAAATGGAAATTTTACTTTTTTATTTCTCTGGAAGGAAACAAAGTTAAACCAATTATTTGACAGCGATACAGGCCTGCAGATTTTGGAAACAGTAAATCAAGAATAATCACAGATTAGATATGTCACAGAATACTTGAGCATCTTGGGTCTCCTTACAGAAAATATTTGCTAGGCCATGAGTTCATTTATGAAAAGATAATGGCCCAGGAAATTTTTTCCTTAATTGCAGAGAAGCAGTTTAAGAAAGTGTCTGGGGAACTAATTAGGAAGGAGTTTCCTCTGTAGAGGACCTGGCTTTAAACTCAATAAACAATTTCTAAAGGTCTTGCTTGAGACAGAGCACTGTTAGAGGCAGTCAAGGATGTTTGCTGAGGTGCAGCCACATTTTGCAGACCTTGGGGCAGATATGTCTCTGAGTCCTCACCACAGTGACACAGTGGCCAGTGCTGGAGTGCTCCAGCAATGATGACTTTCTGGACACAACTCATTTCACTTCAGTAGATGTGAAAAGCATTCAAAAATACACAGACAGGAGACTCTCTCCCTCCAAGCTAAAGTGAGATTTTGAAAAACACTTGCCTATTTGCCAAGACACAATAATGCCTGCTGGCCAACCCAACAGGTGCCAGGAAAATTGCTTTGTTATGATATCTAAACACCCATGAACACATCATCTGTAAATTCAAGGAGACAACTATTATTTTTAAAATATATATGCAGCTTTCCCACTCCCCATATAGTTTCTGGTAACTTCTTGAAGAGGTCAGATTTGTTTTACAGAGCATCATAGCTCATGAGCCCAGAGATCAAACGAGCTTTTATTTGCTAAGCTAGGGTGTCAATTTACACTTCATTCGTGAGGGAACAACCTCATGATTTTTTATTTTCACTTCATTTTGATGTATGCCTGCCATCATGGTGTTTAGAGGTCTCCTTTAGGTATTTTTTTCTTAAGACTTGATTCTTGGTCTCATGTGGTTCCACAGTAATATCACTTTTTAACTTAAACAGAAAAGAAGTTATTTCAACCTCTACTTATAAAAAATGCAGGAATAAAGCAAAAAACCACTGAAGTTTAACATACACACAGAGAAAATAGACAAAAAACCCTCCAAATATTTACAAATTTTAAACAACTAGCCCCATGTTGTTTACTGTATCTTATCAAAACACATAGCATTGCTTTTTTCCTTTCAATCATTTCAAAATGGGGACTCAGTGACACTGTTGAAGACTGTGTCCTTCTAGCTCTGGAGATTTGGTTTTATCAGCTGGCTTGCCAACCAAAAATGGTACAACTCAGCATAGTTTTTGCACTGTGTTCAGGAGCCCCAGGAACAGAAGGACCAGATCAGTTGTGGCTGCTGCAGGTCAGTGGTGAGGTGGACCAGCAGAGCCACAGACAAAACTTGCTGAGCGCCTGCCCCACACTCAGCATGTGTCCAGCTTTCACAAATGCCTCATTGTCAGAAAACCTGCTGGATTAAAATATTCCATATTGCTACACTTTTAATAACTTGAGAACTATTATGCCACTGATTACATAATGCTTTGGAATGGATCAAAAAGGAAAAAAAAAAAGAAAGAAAGAAACAGACAAAATTAATGCACAAAATATCGGCACATCTATTGCTACTCTGGCATCAAAAACAGGACTGATTTATTAGCTACACAAGTCTAGAGTTTCAAAATTAAATAAGTCTGTTTTACAAATTATTTACTTTCTACAAGATCCATTTCCCCTTGAAGCATACTGTGCATGCCCTCCTAGTGTGAACAGTTTACAGTCTGTGATCAGGCACAGACCTACTCGTCTGGATTTTTTTCCCTTTCAAAATGGCAATTCTGAGAATCATAAATTACACAGCATAGTTATTGTAATTCGAGCTTATTCCCAATAAATAAAAAATTTATTAACAAAATAGCTTTCTATGTAGCTTAGCTCTTTCCCACTAGTTTATTATTTCACATAGACTTGCTTCACATTGCTAGTCACAAAACCAAATTGTGCCATCTTAAGTATTAGAACATGAATTAAAAAATATAAAGTAAAAATGCATAATTTCATATAATCACAAATACCCTTCACTCTTCATAGAATATGTGCATAAAATACTTTTTTAAATTTGAAGTTTTGAAAATATTTTATCTCACACATACACCAAGGTATATCTACTATATGATTATAAGCTTTGTTTATCAGAACACCAGAGCAGAAGCCTCCAGCTCATTAAGGTCCAATGCATTAGAGTATTTAGGGATGCTGGTGAACTTAAGCAGATGTGTAGCAACACTGACACAAGGCAGGACAGACTCCTTTTGGGAGATATGCAACACCACTTTATCATGCCATTCCAATTATCTCCAGCACTTATAGTAAGCCTCCAGTTATTCCATTTTTGTTACACAAATAAACTCTCAATTTATAAAATAGGTCATGGTACATTTTACATCCTGTTCTAAAAACAGCAAGGCAACTGGAGAAATAAAATTGTATGTGATATATGGTGGGTTAACACAGATGACCTCATGGTACTTTTTTTTTTAACCATAAACCTACCACAATCCTAATGAGTACGTATCTGCATCCACAGTTTTCATATTTTAAGAAAGAAATAGATCATTGCTAACATTTCTCAACAAGAAAAATGTCATAATGAAATACTAAAATTATAAAGAGAGTCACTATATTTTCCCTCATCATGTTAGGCACATTTCTCTCCTTAGACAAACACTGCTATTCAACAAATCAAGTCACTCACAATTTGAAAAAATATACATAAAATGAAGAATATACCACTGAAGTGTTTATCTCCTACAAATTACTGTGATTCATAGGTTCTATTTGTTAAAAAAAAAAAAAAATCCCACAGGTGGGATTTCAGACTTTTAGTAATTTTCCTATGCTCATCTCCTAAGGTACTAGCAAAATACTCAAAATCATGCAAGCCCCTGATTAAACCAGGAAGCAAATCTGCATGCATGCAATTACAGTGTCTGCAAGGGCAGACACAGATGACAGTAATTCATACTCTAAGAAATGGGCTTGTGTATTTGGCAGATTAACTGTTCTGTATTCCATTGCTATGAGGTATGGAAACTGTACTGTGAAACAACCATTACTCATTCCCTCAGCTCTGAGCACGTAGGGCTATCAAAGGCAAGCCAGGCTGGAGAGGGTGGGGGGCGAGGGCTGGAAAGAGAAGAGTCTACACGTTTCAGATTAACGCTTCTCTTGAATGGTTTCTTTTATTTCATTTCCCCCACTTTTTAAATTAGCAAATACAGTAGGCCCAGAAGGCAAATGTGCAAGGGGAAGAGGGAGAGAGGGGAGGGAAAGGGAAAAAGCAAAAGCAGCCAAAACTCTCCAACTTGTTCATTAGGGGGTTTGTGTTTGAGCATCTGAATGAATCATGTGTCTGTTTTTCATTATTCTCCATATGTATTTGTTCTTTGCTTTGTTCAGAGATTTCTGGCCATGTTGTCATGACTGTGCTTATTTTGTTTTATATATTGTTCTACTACAGAGTGATTGTTACTTCTCCTCTGCCTCACTTAGCAGTTATGCCACCAACAAAGAGCAATCTGAAAATGAGAGGTTATGTCAAAAGGCGTCCCTAGCGAACTCCCTTGCAGCCTATATGATTACTTTAGATCCGACTGCTTAATTCAGACCAGGGAGAAATCCTTAGATAACACTGCTCCTTATCATGACAGGAATGTTGTGGGTATCTTTTTTGAAATCTGAGGAATACTGGAGAATGATTTGAAGTACATCACTGAATGTTTCCCTCATTTTTCCAAAAGGAAACCTAACACTTCTTGCTAAGCAGTAACCTGTTTTAACAGACCTGCTGTTACAATGAGATTTTGAAATAATTTCCTTGCTAAACTGAATATTTCTACTTTCAGCTTTACTCTATACCTTGGTCAACACACAAATGACACTGAAATAAATTCTGAAATCACTAATCATGTGATAATTTCTATTGTCTCCTTGAATTTAATCCACTCTACTTCACTGGATAACCATCACAGGATGATGTGTTCATTTAACAAGATAATCTTGTACTTGTCAAGAAAGTGAGTGAGACCCAAAAGACTGGAAAGGAGCAAACAAATAGTGTGGTCTTTTCCTATTTTGTTGTTTGAATACTGGGTTTTGTTTGGGTTTTTTGGGGGGGTTGGGGGGAAAGGGGGGTTTGGGTTGCAGCGGCGGGGGGAGTTGTTGGTGTTTGCAGTTTGTTGGTTTTTGTTAGGTTTTTCTAGGGAATAGATGTAGACTTCACTTTTCTGGAAAAAACTTGGAGCAAATAGTTGTATAAATCCATTCACAGACCCCCAAAGGTGGTGATTAGTCCTATGCAACAGGGATTCAGAAAGAGTAAAAAAATGCCATATCATGATTTTGTCTAAAAGTATGTAACCAGTCTTATAAATAGTTCAGTATTATATATGTTAGTTAAACCTTGCTTCTCTTTCATAACTTGAGCAGACAGGAGAAAAAAGGTCTAGCCAAAAATGCTGTGAAGTAGGTGTCAAATTGATTAGCAGATCCAATTTAAAAAAGAAACTCTCAGTGGCTCAATATTGCACTACCTGGTGTACTGAGAGGGTTTCCTCAAAAGTCTTCCCCAGGTCTGTTATTATTCACTCTTTTCCACATTATCTTGTCCAGTGGATTAGAGAAACCATTTATTAACTGTGAAGAGGGTACTAAAGAGGTAAGAGCTGCAAGCGCTCTGGAGGCTTAAGATTATACTCAAATCTTAGTAAATTAAGGAGGCCACAGGAAAAAATAGGATAAAATTCAATACAGACAAATGAAAAGTTCTAGCTCTAGGAGGGAATAATCAACAACCCAGAGCAGAGCACACAAATAAGGAATGCCTGGCTGGCAGCAGCACTTGGAAGAGAGTAACAGAACCAGGGGCTGCACAGAATCTCTCAGAATAAACCAGCACCATTTTTCTCATGCAACACCCTGTGCCTCAGAGATGCATCTATATTTTAAATACATATAAAATTATTTATATGCATACATCAACAAAGAGGAGAGTCCTGTGATCACAGAGAAGGCAAATGAAACCCCTCCATACTATTTTAAATCATAAAATTTAGGCCATCTAAAATCCTTTGTCCAGCTCCAAGTTCTTCAAGTAAGGAGTGAGCTGATTAAAGAGAGACCAGCAAAGTGCAGTATATTCAGAAATTTAAAACAAACTGCCTTTAAGGAAAAACTTAAAGGACCATTGTTCAGTCTAAGGAAAAGATAAGGCAGATTCAGATCAGTCTTCAAATATATAGGTTTGCTGCAAAAAGGAAAGGAATAAACTGCTTTACGTGTCCACTGGGGATAAGAAAAGAAGAAATAGACTTAAATTGCATCAAGAGAGATTTGGGTTAGACATTAGGAAATGCTTCATTATAGTGAGAAGAAGGAGTGTTATCACAGATTGCCTGAGGAGCTCGAGGAATCTCCACCACTGGAGGCCTTTGAGCGAAGGTTACAGAAATACCCCTCAGCAGTGGGTTAGAGCTGATCCTGCCCCAAGGCAGGTTCTGACCTCTTCAGGTCCCTTCCACTTCTGATTCCTGGGAAGTTTTTTCTTTTTTTTGTCAGCCTTACTGAAGAGAAAGGAAATTGTACCCAGCAACTCAATATTTAAAGCAGTAAAACATCTATTCTTTTTATGCCATAAAGCATACTGTTAATAAATCCAATTATGTTTATGATCTTTTAATGGCACCACTTATGTCATAAAGATCCATCTTCGAAAATACAAATAGATATATCTGCCCTACAGTGTAATACAACAGCATGAAAGCAAACTTAGAGAAAATTCCAACTCATTGTTATATGGTTCCTATTAAAATAATCTTAAAGCAAACTATAATATAAAGAACACCAAATCCAGACATTGCTCTGTCTCAAAATTGTACCATTCATATTCTTTACAATATTTTCACTCCACATTTTGTGTTTCACAAACAGATCCACTCCTTTCCTTGTTTACCACTGGCAATGGGAACAAAGGAAGTTCTACTCACAAAGGTATTCCTCTATAATGCAATCCAAAAAAAAAAGCAAAAAACCCACCAACCCCAAACACAATAAGGTCTTGTTCTTGGTGTGATATTCAAAGAAATACAGAGTGATGTTATCAGCATTCTGTCAGAGGAGTGCCCCAAGGAAATCAAACACACATTCAGGCAAAAGCAAAGGCACAGCAGCACAACTTATGACAATGGCCCATGACCAACTGGGTTGGTGGAGTTTTCTAAGACTAGAACTGCAGTCTTCCAACTTGCTTTTCTCCTGAGTAGCTAATGAATGCAGTTTCTGGCAGGCAATGAGTAAAGTCACAGACTTCTACAAACCTCAAAAACATCTTAGGTACAGGCAGGATTTTTCTCCCATCTCATGATTTTCCCCGAAGGCTTCTCTGCTGCTTCTCTTCACCCTGTACCTGGCCACTCACAAGATATTCCTGAACTGTAATGCCTTTTCTTTTTACTAACCCATATAGAAATGCTATCCAGAATGTGCTTCTTGTCAGGAGAGACCATTCTAGTGGATCTTATTACTCCAAAAGGATTCTGTACACCGCTAGTGGAAAGCTACAGAACCATTTTAAGGCACAACTTCTCCCCCACAGTCTCAGTGACACTGCAGACTCATAAATGAGTAACAATTCTAGACTGAGATACTACTACACATATCCATCAATATTTTCCTCAGCAAATATAGCTACACACACACACATGAAACATGCTGTATTTAATTTAAAAATATTTTCATACTTTAGCAGAAAAATTAGGAACATAAAACTGGAAGAGGAATTATTTTTATGTCTTGGTATTGCAACTTGTAATCTATTTGTGTCATAAAAAATATTTTCTTCTTCCATTAGCATATGCCAAGATTTCACAAATATATAAAAATTGGACCAGGTTTTCCTTGGGAAACTTTTCCCAAAGGTTTCTCAGTTTTATATAGGAAATCAATTTGCATCTCTGATGATATAATTCAAATCAGACAGCACTATGTGGTTAGAAGGTAATTTACTCTTCTGCCGAAGCAATTTGATACTTGTTCTGATTTGCGATTTTCATTTTGTTTGTTAATGAAAAAAATTAATGAGCAATGTTACTGGAAGCACAACTCAAAGCTTTGGCATTATTAAATATGTTTGTAATATACTGTGCATTATGTTGATTGCACAGTTGGAGCCAGAGCTTTGGCAGTCAAGCCACCAGTCAATCATTCAAACTGATAATGAACTCACAGGGTGGACACTTTGCACGTACCTTTGCACTGATTTGTGTTTTTGTCAAGAATTGCCTTTGTGGATACAATTTTCCCATACCTATGGAGAAAAACAAAAATCAGAGGTAGAAGTTACTATATTTTAGTAAAGTACATGGTGATTTTTGCATGCATATAACATATACCCTAGGAAGAGGTCTAGAGCTCTTGAGAAGGGTTCATTTGATAATCCTGAAGAGATCCCTTATGCCACCAGTCAAACACCTTTAGAGTTCCCCAGAAGAGCACTTGCCACAACCTGTCCTCCTCTGGTCCATGCACTGGCAGCATAAACGCCAATCATAGCAAGGATTTTACAACACTGACACCAGTAAAGGGGCTTCCTTGTCTAAATTAAGTTTTTTAAAGTTTGTTTAGTTTAAGTACAGATGGACCACATTCCTTCAGGATTAACAAAAATGCAGGAATGACGGTCACTTTTTATTTGCACGCACACACAGCTGGGCTCATGTGTGCATCCATGCCCATGTATATACACTCTAGCTAGTTTGGATAAACAGAACCTTTGAGGTTTGTGTGCATCTCCCAGCTCTTTCCAAGATGAATGTTAACACTCATTTGAATTTATATCACCTCCCATAGATAGCATGGCACTGCACTGCAATTTGATAGACTTAGCATGGTGAAGAGGGAATTCGGGCAGCTACAACTTGTTATATGAAGCAACTAGACCATAAAATAGGTATCTGTGTTTACCTAACAGAGGTTAAGACTAAAAATGCAGTCTTAATAGTAAGTATCACTGAATGCTGGTAAAAGATCACGAAGTAGGCATTTATGGATAAACATAAGACATCAGAAGAATAGATAAAATAATTTTATTTCTCAAATCACTGATATGTCTTGGTCTTCATTGAAGAGAACTTCCCCTAAAACGCCCTTTACCACATTTTTTTTAAAAGGCACTATTGATACTTTGATATATTAGGATTTCATTTGGAGAACTTTTCCATGAAACACAAGTTTCTACATCTGTGAAGGATGTAGAAATCTACAAAAGATTTAATAAAAGTATGTCTTCTAATGGCAAAGCAACACTCAAGGAAAATAACAACCATAAATTTTAAACCATTGAAATGTATAGTAGTCAAATGCTTGTTAGGTTAATCCTTATTAACAGCAATACAAATTTGCTGTTGGTGACATCTACTTCAAATCCAGAAACCAGAATGTGGAAAACCTTGCTGCTATTTCCTTCTCTGCCTCAGGAGGAAGGCCACATTCTTCTCTGCCCTATGGGTCTGTAAACATACTTGGGAAATCAGTCAAAAACAAAAACAACAACAAAAAAACCCACATACACACACAAAAAATAAACCAAAAAAATCCAACCAAAAAACCCTCAACAAAACCAGAGAGACAAAGAGGGAATGGTACCATAACTTATAGTGTCAGAGACCCTTGGGTTTCAGTCTGTGACCCAGAAAACACTTAAATACCTCATGAAGGGGAGTAACACCAACAGAAAAGACTGGGAATGACCTAACTAAACATACTCTTTGATATCAGCAAAAATTTGAGGCGATTTTGTGCCTGACAAAGTTCTCAGCTGAAGTTCCAAACTATGAGTGACATGTAGCCACTCAGCTTAAGATAAAAAGGGCACTGACTCTCCCTCTCTCTCTACTCTGCTTTCATGAGTGATGCAAAATGAGACTTTCCATTTCACTGTTTTTCCTTTCCCTAAGAACATGCAGAAGCATTTGTTTCCATTTGACTTTCATTTGAGGAGGAAAAGCAGGCTTTGCTTCATTTTGTTTCAGTCTGAAACCAGTCAGGAGGAGGAGGAAAAACTGACCTAAGGGCATTAACAATTTGTGTAAACTAAATCAAGCCCCAATTCAGCTATCTTTTAGGAACCAAAATAAGTCATGTAAGCCTTCCTTTGCCCCTTCACATCTCTCCACCCCCTTTTTTTTTTGNTTGAGGAGGAAAAGCAGGCTTTGCTTCATTTTGTTTCAGTCTGAAACCGGTCAGGAGGAGGAGGAAAAACTGACCTAAGGGCATTAACAATTTGTGTAAACTAAATCAAGCCCCAATTCAGCTATCTTTTAGGAACCAAAATAAGTCATGTAAGCCTTCCTTTGCCCCTTCACATCTCTCCACCCCCTTTTTTTTTTGCTGATTCTGTAGACCAGAAGGATTTTGAGCTCTGAAGGCCGTCCCTTGTTCACTACATTATGATGGGTACATGGGCAGGTAGCTGAGAATTTATTTTGCCATAGCTGGCTCCCCTCCAACCAAATACATAACAGATTTAATGTTAACCATGAGATCACATGCTTTTCTAACCTCAGGTGTTTCCAGAATTGGGGCCTTTATACTCACTCATGTTCCACTTAATTTTATAATTCTTCATGGTAGTACCTGAGGTTGACTTTGGCCTCTAAGATATTAGAGCACATGTCTTAAGAAGGCAAAGTCAAATTCAATTCAGTGATTTATGGCTGTTCAGTGGGTCAACCTTCCCACCAGGATATTTGGCCCATGCAGTGCATCTTCATCTATTTGATTTATTTAGATTTAATATCAAATACATGAAAAACATTCAAAAACACACCTATCTTGCACAGTAATGGGTCTCTGACAGATGTATGGAAAAAGAATCCTACAAAAATCAGTGGCTAACCCACAACAACCTCAAATAAAACACAACCCCTACCTCAACTTCCGCCAACAAAAACTAACACCCAGCCTCCATTTCAGCCCAGCCACTCCTAATGAATTGATATGTTGTTTCATCCACATCACATGAGAGCTAGAAGTTTACATTTCTTGCCAGCAGAGACAGGCATTTGTGGTTCCACTGCTTTTATTACAGTTATTTGCTACGTGCTGCAATCCTGCAAACACTTAGTTACACTGGAGATTTCACTCACAGAATTCTGTTCCGTTGAGGAAACGCTTCCCCCCACACTCAAAGTTGTGTGCACACCTTCACATTTGCAAAAACAGGCATCAGAGTGGTGAGACGCACCACAATAACAAACGCTGTTATAGGCAATTAGCCATATGTCGGCGATTTAATCGACTGCTATAAAGCCTGAGTGCTACCACAAGAAAGTAATTGGAATTAATTTGGACACTGTTTTACTAAATATTTCAAGTAATTATTCTACAGTAATCAGAACATCAGTTCTGATGAAGAATGTTGGTTTGTGTGCTGCATGAAATCAGGAAAGTATTTTGTTCCCACGAATGCAGTCATATTTCTTTCTCTCATGTGTGAACTGTGATATTAAGCTATAGCTCATCTCCAAAGTTGTTTGGCTTTCTGCTTGTTTTACCTTTAATCATGATTTGATTCACCCAGAAGTACAAAAAAATTTATTCAGTGGGAATACTCACAAAAATAAGGATAAAATACATCACAAGAGTTTACCTCTTGTTTTCTTATATTTAAAATGGAAATTATTATAAAATTCGACAGCCTGCACACCTGTGTTCTACAAACTACTGAAATCATTAATGTAAAGAAGTAACAGGTATGGTCTGCCTGATGTGAGAAAATGTGAGCACTATTTTATTTTCTCCTGAGTATAGTTCATGGAAGTACTCTTTCAAAGATACTGAATCAAAAATTCTGGTCATAAAAGGATGACTGTAGAATTAAGTTCACCTCAATACCATATTACCAACCCTTCAAAATAATGACTGTATCATTAAGGATAACCTACTGCATCACACTATCTAAGAAAACAGACAGAATGAAGCTGAGAGATGGCTGCCTCAAGAATCTGTCTGTTGAGCTTCTCAACTGAAATCACTGTTCAAAATGTTTCCAGACACTCTTCTGAAGTGTTACCTAAATGCATAGTAACCACTAACAAAATTGTTAAAGTGCTTTTAAAAGTCCTTCTAATTGTTAATACTCAACTATGCTTTTAATTCTTTTTTATGTAATAATTTTCATGGAAAAACCANCTCAAAGCTTTGGCATTATTAAATATGTTTGTAATATACTGTGCATTATGTTGATTGCACAGTTGGAGCCAGAGCTTTGGCAGTCAAGCCACCAGTCAATCATTCAAACTGATAATGAACTCACAGGGTGGACACTTTGCACGTACCTTTGCACTGATTTGTGTTTTTGTCAAGAATTGCCTTTGTGGATACAATTTTCCCATACCTATGGAGAAAAACAAAAATCAGAGGTAGAAGTTACTATATTTTAGTAAAGTACATGGTGATTTTTGCATGCATATAACATATACCCTAGGAAGAGGTCTAGAGCTCTTGAGAAGGGTTCATTTGATAATCCTGAAGAGATCCCTTATGCCACCAGTCAAACACCTTTAGAGTTCCCCAGAAGAGCACTTGCCACAACCTGTCCTCCTCTGGTCCATGCACTGGCAGCATAAACGCCAATCATAGCAAGGATTTTACAACACTGACACCAGTAAAGGGGCTTCCTTGTCTAAATTAAGTTTTTTAAAGTTTGTTTAGTTTAAGTACAGATGGACCACATTCCTTCAGGATTAACAAAAATGCAGGAATGACGGTCACTTTTTATTTGCACGCACACACAGCTGGGCTCATGTGTGCATCCATGCCCATGTATATACACTCTAGCTAGTTTGGATAAACAGAACCTTTGAGGTTTGTGTGCATCTCCCAGCTCTTTCCAAGATGAATGTTAACACTCATTTGAATTTATATCACCTCCCATAGATAGCATGGCACTGCACTGCAATTTGATAGACTTAGCATGGTGAAGAGGGAATTCGGGCAGCTACAACTTGTTATATGAAGCAACTAGACCATAAAATAGGTATCTGTGTTTACCTAACAGAGGTTAAGACTAAAAATGCAGTCTTAATAGTAAGTATCACTGAATGCTGGTAAAAGATCACGAAGTAGGCATTTATGGATAAACATAAGACATCAGAAGAATAGATAAAATAATTTTATTTCTCAAATCACTGATATGTCTTGGTCTTCATTGAAGAGAACTTCCCCTAAAACGCCCTTTACCACATTTTTTTTAAAAAGCACTATTGATACTTTGATATATTAGGATTTCATTTGGAGAACTTTTCCATGAAACACAAGTTTCTACATCTGTGAAGGATGTAGAAATCTACAAAAGATTTAATAAAAGTATGTCTTCTAATGGCAAAGCAACACTCAAGGAAAATAACAACCATAAATTTTAAACCATTGAAATGTATAGTAGTCAAATGCTTGTTAGGTTAATCCTTATTAACAGCAATACAAATTTGCTGTTGGTGACATCTACTTCAAATCCAGAAACCAGAATGTGGAAAACCTTGCTGCTATTTCCTTCTCTGCCTCAGGAGGAAGGCCACATTCTTCTCTGCCCTATGGGTCTGTAAACATACTTGGGAAATCAGTCAAAAACAAAAACAACAACAAAAAAACCCACATACACACACAAAAAATAAACCAAAAAAATCCAACCAAAAAACCCTCAACAAAACCAGAGAGACAAAGAGGGAATGGTACCATAACTTATAGTGTCAGAGACCCTTGGGTTTCAGTCTGTGACCCAGAAAACACTTAAATACCTCATGAAGGGGAGTAACACCAACAGAAAAGACTGGGAATGACCTAACTAAACATACTCTTTGATATCAGCAAAAATTTGAGGCGATTTTGTGCCTGACAAAGTTCTCAGCTGAAGTTCCAAACTATGAGTGACATGTAGCCACTCAGCTTAAGATAAAAAGGGCACTGACTCTCCCTCTCTCTCTACTCTGCTTTCATGAGTGATGCAAAATGAGACTTTCCATTTCACTGTTTTTCCTTTCCCTAAGAACATGCAGAAGCATTTGTTTCCATTTGACTTTCATTTGAGGAGGAAAAGCAGGCTTTGCTTCATTTTGTTTCAGTCTGAAACCGGTCAGGAGGAGGAGGAAAAACTGACCTAAGGGCATTAACAATTTGTGTAAACTAAATCAAGCCCCAATTCAGCTATCTTTTAGGAACCAAAATAAGTCATGTAAGCCTTCCTTTGCCCCTTCACATCTCTCCACCCCCTTTTTTTTTTGCTGATTCTGTAGACCAGAAGGATTTTGAGCTCTGAAGGCCGTCCCTTGTTCACTACATTATGATGGGTACATGGGCAGGTAGCTGAGAATTTATTTTGCCATAGCTGGCTCCCCTCCAACCAAATACATAACAGATTTAATGTTAACCATGAGATCACATGCTTTTCTAACCTCAGGTGTTTCCAGAATTGGGGCCTTTATACTCACTCATGTTCCACTTAATTTTATAATTCTTCATGGTAGTACCTGAGGTTGACTTTGGCCTCTAAGATATTAGAGCACATGTCTTAAGAAGGCAAAGTCAAATTCAATTCAGTGATTTATGGCTGTTCAGTGGGTCAACCTTCCCACCAGGATATTTGGCCCATGCAGTGCATCTTCATCTATTTGATTTATTTAGATTTAATATCAAATACATGAAAAACATTCAAAAACACACCTATCTTGCACAGTAATGGGTCTCTGACAGATGTATGGAAAAAGAATCCTACAAAAATCAGTGGCTAACCCACAACAACCTCAAATAAAACACAACCCCTACCTCAACTTCCGCCAACAAAAACTAACACCCAGCCTCCATTTCAGCCCAGCCACTCCTAATGAATTGATATGTTGTTTCATCCACATCACATGAGAGCTAGAAGTTTACATTTCTTGCCAGCAGAGACAGGCATTTGTGGTTCCACTGCTTTTATTACAGTTATTTGCTACGTGCTGCAATCCTGCAAACACTTAGTTACACTGGAGATTTCACTCACAGAATTCTGTTCCGTTGAGGAAACGCTTCCCCCCACACTCAAAGTTGTGTGCACACCTTCACATTTGCAAAAACAGGCATCAGAGTGGTGAGACGCACCACAATAACAAACGCTGTTATAGGCAATTAGCCATATGTCGGCGATTTAATCGACTGCTATAAAGCCTGAGTGCTACCACAAGAAAGTAATTGGAATTAATTTGGACACTGTTTTACTAAATATTTCAAGTAATTATTCTACAGTAATCAGAACATCAGTTCTGATGAAGAATGTTGGTTTGTGCGCTGCATGAAATCAGGAAGGTATTTTGTTCCCACGAATGCAGTCATATTTCTTTCTCTCATGCGTGAACTGTGATATTAAGCTATAGCTCATCTCCAAAGTTGTTTGGCTTTCTGCTTGTTTTACCTTTAATCATGATTTGATTCACCCAGAAGTACAAAAAAATTTATTCAGTGGGAATACTCACAAAAATAAGGATAAAATACATCACAAGAGTTTACCTCTTGTTTTCTTATATTTAAAATGGAAATTATTATAAAATTCGACAGCCTGCACACCTGTGTTCTACAAACTACTGAAATCATTAATGTAAAGAAGTAACAGGTATGGTCTGCCTGATGTGAGAAAATGTGAGCACTATTTTATTTTCTCCTGAGTATAGTTCATGGAAATACTCTTTCAAAGATACTGAATCAAAAATTCTGGTCATAAAAGGATGACTGTAGAATTAAGTTCACCTCAATACCATATTACCAACCCTTCAAAATAATGACTGTATCATTAAGGATAACCTACTGCATCACACTATCTAAGAAAACAGACAGAATGAAGCTGAGAGATGGCTGCCTCAAGAATCTGTCTGTTGAGCTTCTCAACTGAAATCACTGTTCAAAATGTTTCCAGACACTCTTCTGAAGTGTTACCTAAATGCATAGTAACCACTAACAAAATTGTTAAAGTGCTTTTAAAAGTCCTTCTAATTGTTAATACTCAACTATGCTTTTAATTCTTTTTTATGTAATAATTTTCATGGAAAAACCACGTGGTCATATTTTGAAAGAGCTTCCAAGACAAGAACAACTGCACAGATTAGGACTTCATCACATTGATGAAGAACCCGTGCAGTGCAAGAGTGACTAGTTGTCTTCATTTTTTCTCAGAATATGTAAGGACTGCCCAGAAAAGTTGAAAATCTGCAGGTTCCAGAATGGGGAGCTGCTTGGGGAACTCATTGCCACAGCCCACGCTGATGCCCCACAGAGATATCACTACAAAAAGCTATTGGACAGCTTCTAGGAGGAAAAATCCATCACGAAATTAAAAGCAAAGACACATTTGTGCCCTGGAAGTCATATACCACCAAAAACTGTGAGAAGATACCAGAGCAGCAGCATCACATGCTATCTTTGTTTTAACATCCAGGACCTCCACAGCTGCTGAAACAAATTCCTATCTGGCCCAGCCCAGCCACTCTCACATTCCAAGAAAACATTCAATTGGGGGTGGAAATATATTCTTACAAACACAACCAATTTTACTTTCTCTTGTGTATGTCAGTCTGGAGTGGAACAGTTGAAGTTAACTGACATACATTATTAAAATTACAAAGGTCACTTAAAAACTCTTCACTCCCCAGCAGCAGTAAGTGACACCATGTCACACAAAGGGTAGAACGGAGGGGAGAGCCCACAGAGCTGTGCACAGAGAGACAATCTCCCTCTTCAGTCCTGGCTGTAGAGCTATGCCAAAAATCACTCTCGAGAGCCCCACTCCATTACACCCCACATTTTCAGACCACTCAGCAGACTCAGGAAACATGCAAGCCATGCAAAATCAGCCCTTAATGTATGTACATCAAAGCAGATCACTTCAAGAGCTTTCAGGCAGGCGGTCGATCAGCACTTACACTGCAGACAAAGCTCAACGTGATCATTTCCAGGAAGTTATTTGATAACTGCTGTTAAAATGGAGATAGTTCCTGAAGGAAACCATTCAGCTGTGAGTGATATCCCTTAACCACATGATGCATGAACCTTAACCACAGCTAACCCCAAACAGCAGAATTTGCTGTCTCAAAGCACACAGAGAATTTGAGACATTTCTCCTCCTGCCTGTGGGAAGTTGGGGTGCAGGGAAGATAAGTGCACAGCTAAGGTTAGGAGACAAGTGAGATTCAGCTAAGGATTGGCTCAAGGCAGAGGAGCCAGGTGCCACCCACCCCACTGCTGGCAGGCAACATGCTAAGAGAGGAAGCTGGTTGAGCAACAGCTGTGAGCAGGAGTTGCTGCATCAAAGAACGGATTTCCTAGGAGGCCAGGCTGGTGGGGGCCACTCAAACTTTTCAACTTTCTCATGTCATTATGGGAAGAAAAACCTCTGGGGTAGACACATCATATTCTGTCTTTCAAGCCAACCTTCAGGCTGGCCACAGCTAGTCCTGTAAGACAAAATGTCTATGGGACCAGACCGGATAAGGCTCTCACCACCCACCCAGCTCTGTCCTGTACATGTGCTGCCATCCTCAAACACAAGGCAATGGGTGCACAGGCATGTACAAAATACAGCTTTTACCCAATTCCAACTACTGCTTGTATGCCTTAAAAAAAAGCCAAGCTTGGAATTGAAATTCAAGTAACCAGTGTACAGAACTCTTCCTTGCTTAGTAAAAACCAATGGAGTTATCATGTAATTTTGAAGTTCAGAGCTTAATAACTATATCCCCAGCATTTGAGTTCACTCAAGGCCTCAAGCATTGCTCCAAGCACAATCCACCCAACTGAAAACAGTCTGCATTTCTGGGCATTTAGGTAATGTACGCTTTTATCTTGGGAACTTTTTTACTGGGATGAATTTGACCAGCAGTAATTGGATTTAGATAAGCAACTCTGAGGCTCTTTCATTCTTGTGAATTAATATCTAAATAGCATAACCAGGTTTATTTTGTTTAAAGCAGACTCTATTAGGCAAATCATGGATTTGGGGAGAAAATAAAGCCCACATTATGAAGACCTAAAGTATGGAAAGAACTGCTGTTCAATTTCTTGGAAAGACATTTTTTCTATGCGACATGAACTTCCAACATTCAAATACATGCAAAGGGGAAATTNACAAAGACAAAATTCAAAATTCTCATACTCACACAAAAATACAACAACAAAATACATGTCACTCAAAGCACCTCACACAGACCAGTGTGTGGCTTGGGGAACAAACAGAAGGAGCGACTTGCAGGGAACTGATGGTGTACTGGACTGACAAGATCATGCTTCTGTAAGAATTTAACATTTGGACACTCTGTCTTCTCTAATTACTTTGGTCTGGCTGCCATGTTTACAAAAATCATTCCTTCACTCAGTAAAATACGAGCTTTTGACACTCTCTCACAGTATCCAAAATGTCCAGCACACAGCTGGATAAACACATCATGCAATGGGTCAGCAAGAAGCTCCTGGGTTGGGCACAAAGGGTTGTAGTGAATGGGGGACATTCAGCTGGACGTGGTTGATAGTGGGGTTCCACAGGGCTCCATCCTCAGCCCAGTGCTCTTTAATATCTTCATAAATTACTTGGACACAGGACTGGAAGGGATACTAAGTTTGCAAAAACCACAAAATTGGGAGGAGCTGTTGGCTCCCTCAAGGGCAGAGAGACCTCAGAAACTTAGAGGGCTGGGGAATTACCAACAGTATGAAGTTTAACAAGGGAAAGGTCCAGACTCTGCACTTGGGATGAGGCAACTCTGGATGTAGGGACAGACTGGGGAATGAGAGACTGGAGAGCAGTGCTGGGGAAAGGGACCTGGGAGTCCTGGTTGATGACAAATTGAATGTGAGTCAGCAGTGCCTTGGCAGTCAGGAGGGCCAACCCTGTCCTGGGGGCATCAGGGACAGCATCGCCAGCCGGGCAAGGGAGGGGACTGTCCTGCTCCGCGCTCTGCACTGGGGTAGCCTCACCTTGAGTATTTTGTGCAGTTTTGAGTGCCACAAGGTAAGAAAACTATCAGAAAGTATCCAAAGGAGGTCTGTGAAGATGGTAAGGGGTCTAGAGTGAAAGTCATATGAGGAGGGGCTGAGGTCATTTGGTCTGTTCAGCCTGGAGCAGACTGAGAGAAGACCCCATTGCAGTTACAACTTCCTCGTGAGGAAGAGGAGGGGCAGGCACTGATCTCTTCTCTGTGGTGATCAGTGACAGGATGCAAGGGAATGGCCTGAAGTTGTGTCAGGGGAAGTTTAGGTAAAGAGTCTTCACCCACAGGATGACTTTGATGATCCTAATGAGTCTCTTCCAATTCACAATATTCTGTGAAGCTAGTAAAGCAATTTAGACTAACAACTTGTCCAAGAGTTTCAGAGACGCCTCAAAAAAAGAGAGAGGGACCACTTATATCTTTTGTTTGTACATCTAAAACAGCCCTGGAATTTCAGAAGGGATCCTGAGTCATTAGCACCAAATTCTGAAAGGGCAGCTCAGCAACTTTAAAACTCAGACCTTCTATTTCTGTTCCTAACAGCACGGTTAGAAGCCTAGTTAAGTTAAGCAGAGAGTAATGAACATTGTAACATGTGTGAAGAGTGAATTTTCAAGAGAATGCAAGCTGATGAATCACTAAAATAACATATACATATTCAGTAGTATCTTCTGGTACAGATATTTACTACTAAGGGTAGGGTGATTTCACTCATACATGCGCCCACCATCATCCCACATCCACTGAAAATATATTTTTCAGAACTAGGAGAAAGAAAAAGCTACAAAATCCATAAATAACTATGTTGTATAACATGACTATAAACACTATTATTACTTCAGACAAATAAATCCAAAACCTTACCATTCTGTTCCACATTAGGAAGAAAGAACCTAAAAACCTATTTCAGATATGGATCATGTCATTTCCTTTAACACTGCATTTACAGATCATATGCAGAAATCCTACTTTCCAGAAGATGCAAGCATTATTTATCTCAAATCTCAGGGCTCTAATAGAGCCCTGGAAGGCTGTGTTAGGTCCTTTGGTGCTCTTTTATTGAAGAATAGGGAAAACTTGGTTGTTTTAGTGGAGTTCGGTTCTTGTAAAATTTCAACAACCTCAGAAAGATAATCCTTGTAAATAAACAGGCATGTAAAGAAACACCTAAAACTAAGAAAAAAATTCCTCTGCTGTTAAAATTCCAGCTTTCTTTTCCAAAGGAAAATCCACTGCTATTAAAGCCTAGGAATGTGTCCCACCTTCCCCGTCAGTAAAATGAAAGAGGTGTCTCACATTAAAGTTAGAAATGTATTTACAAGACAACACATATATTTACCAAGAAAGAGAGAGTCATACTTCGTATTCAAACTAATCTACATTTATATACTTCTACAATATGTGAACCTTCACCTCTGGAAAAACAGTTCCATATGAAAGTGCACAGGCTTCAAGACTTGCTGCAATTGCTTTAAGTACTTGGGAAATTAAACCAGGTAAAACAGACGTTAAAAGTAAATGAAACTTAAACAGACACAACATTTATTGAAATGGTAAGACCCTGAACTTTCAGACCTGCAACATATATATCATTTTAGTAGTTCACAGATAACTTTTCCTGTAGCTTTGTTCCTTTCCTTGCCAAAATCTGAAGAACTCTTTTTCAGCATGTAAATGAAATTAAGTGGTTTAAACCAACACTTGCAGAAATCAAAGACAGTTTTTTTCATTGCCTTCAGTAGGTACAACTTCAAATCCTATTGACAGAGTTTATAATAAAGGTACAGGTTTGTCACACCCTTGTTACCTAGGACAGAATAAAATGCCACTTACTAATGTGGCACTCTGCACAATAGTCTGATATTTCAGAGTTTTGCCTCAGTCTGTTGCAAGTAAGACTTGGCTATTAGCTGCAGTTTCCATTCTAAATGCTGTTTATTCTTAATTAGTGCTATGTATTATATTCATATTAAATCTGTATATTTAAATATTGAAGCTATTTAAGACTATTTAAAAATTGATTACATTATTGTATATCATATTAAAATTATGACATTTATGTTTTTACTTTGATAGAAAGCTATGTTTTTCCCTCACAGTTCTGCCATGACAAATAACCAGTGTTAATAATTAATTAGCAAAATATTCTACAGTTGCTAAATTAAGCACGGAAAACCAAATTCATGCACAAATTAATAACTATGATTTCATGCAGTACAGTTCAGTTCTTTTTCTGGGCCATCATTAAATCTTCAATTACTAATTATTCCACATTTTCAAGAATTCAGACGTCTTAAAAAATAAAATGTAACTTTTGTTTGCAGACACTTAGCTGTGCCTGTAAATTTTCTGTAGGATAGGAGGCACTGTTGGGAAGACAGTTTAGGGATCTGAAACCCTTCACATAATGAGATGTGGTTTACTGTAGCCTGTCACAAGTGATAATGCCAGGCATACCCTTATTTTCAAAGGGCAGTGGATTTATAAAAAGCCCAAACCTCTTCTACTATAAAGACATTGCTCATCAGCATTGGAAATAAAAAATGAAGCAGTTCGTCAAACGTGAAGAATTTCCAATGATTCAATTATTTTAGATATTGTGGAAATACCCTCCTTCCCCCCCAACATATCATTCCAATGTGTAGAATTTATTTATTTTGTATGTTCTAGCACGCTGTGCTGTCTTGAATCCGATTTCCCATTCACAGTCTTGCTTACTTATGGAAGATTCATTGTTAAATTACAGTTGGTATGAACCAGCATGCCAGCATACCATGATATTAATCTCTGAAGTGTTCAATCATTTAACAATAGCCTCATTATTCAAGGGAACTCTGAGCATCCAGTTTGTGAAGATTTTCTGACATTTCACTAAAACAATTTACTCTTAAAAGAATTCAATGACTGCAACACATTGTAATATATATATACATATACATGCTTCAATCAGATGGTTCCCCTCTAATAATAGACAAGAAAAAGAAAAGGAATTAAAAAGAAAAGGAATTACAGATAAAAGCAAGAACTCCAGCTACCACCAGGGACCGTGAACTCAAACTGATAATTTAAAGCTAAAGCATTTTATAGGGTTCACACAGAGGCCACTTGAGTCAAATGTGTGAGTGAGACTTGAGTTCACAGAGCTCCCATTTCATCATTTACAAGTTAGAAAAATCCAGGTACTTGGGTTGTCTTTAGAAACAATACAGTTTTGAGAGGAACTGTTTCTTCAGTGTTTTACATTGCAAAATACCTCATTCAGGAACTACATCATAGAAATTATTCTTTTTCTTCAATATATTTATTTTAATCCTTTTATTTCTAAGGCTGGAATGTCACAGATGCATTCATTTTCCAAAGGCTGAACTTTGACAAAAGTGGCAGAGCGAAGCATATTTTTTTTTCTGCCTGAAATTTTCAAGAAGAAACAACAAGAACTTGGATTTGATTTTTTACAATTATGCGGGCAAAAGTTCACACTGCTTACCCAGAACTGGGACACAATACCTCTGGGTTTGAGTTCCTTTGAATTTTAATTCCTTCTAGTATATTTGTAAAAGCAAAGATTTTTTAGTCCATTTATTTGTACAATTCTAACATAAAGACTGGCTCGGTAGAGTGTGTGAAAACAGATTCGATAAGCTATTTGTTCGTGATATTTTTAAATACTCATGCACATGTACAATTTCAGGCATGTTGAACTTAAACAGGATGAACCACATTTCTCAAGGTTAAATTATGTTTGTAGGATCATAAATTAATGTGCTTGTTTGGTGTGGAAAGTCCTCCTTACAGCCTCGACACAGCAGACAGATGTACACAGGAGATACGAGTGTGTGTTCCCAGTCAGCCAGGGCTTTGCTTCCCTCAGTGCAAGGCCTGCAACTACCACAGTCATTCATTTTAAGAAGACAAATCTGCTCTGGCTGGTAACTCACCACAACTCCCAGGTATTCACCAAAACCTTCTCTTGAGTGGTACTTATGTCAGAAATTAAATTCAAACTAGATGAAGCAGACTCACATGCAATATAGATACACAATTTATGAATCATGTAATAATATTTTGTATGTTTTCAAATCCACTAAAAACTTGCAATGCAGCATTAAATGAAGAGTCAACTGATACAAAACCTCCTTTAGAGGTTTAAGAAGACATTTAGTTTACAGTCTTTGCCTATTGTATATATAATTCTTCACTCTTTTATTATCCAAAGACAGACGAACATATTTGAACACATTACCCTCACTATGTCAGGAGGATAAATATCTTTGTAGAGGGGAAGCTTAGTAAAACTGCACTTTGGGTCAGACTCCTGCTTTCCAGAAATGTGGAACCCTTCTGCTGGCTCCAAGGGCTGTTCTAATTTACACTGATGGAGCAATTGCCTTATGTCTTGAAGTGTTGAAGTTCTACGTTAAGAAAACATTAAGGGGCAGGTTGTACAGCATAATTAGCATGTCCTGTGGCTCTCTGCTCACCAGTCAGCACTTTGGAGCCTAAGAAAACCAAAATTTTAGTTAACCAAAATCTCAGGCTTTGTGCCAGCTGCTCCCACTGGACACCCTGGCCATGAGTCTTCTACAGAAAAAAAAGCCAACACTGGCAATTGCTGTGGTCTGCTGTGGTTCAGTTTGTACCCAAAAACAGCCAACAAGGCCCAGGAAGGGATGAGACAAGACATGGGATTCACTGAAGAAAGAAACTCTTTATATCCATAGAGTCTTCTGTCCTTAAAAGGACACTTGGTTGGTCCTGCTAGGCAGAACCCTAGATGGAAAGCAATGAAGAGATGTATTGTAGCCCATCCTTTCTGAAACATCCATGGGCAGAAAGGCACAAGAATTTAAATATTTTATGTTTCTGCTGAAAATTTTTACCCCAAGAACAAAAGACTCACTGAGCCCATTTTGAAATCTGACCAGTAATGCTGAATTTGGAAGAAATCTAGCTTCAGTTGCTTAGGAGCCCTCAAGAAAAGACTTTTGTATATTACTGGCTTCAGGCATCTTCAAATAAACTAATTAAATAAGATACAATCCTCAAACCATATAAAGATACCCATGGAAAATCTGAGACCTCTTTCTGAGTATTGGGCATACTTTGAGAGAGAGATAACTGTGATTCACTGGGATAAATCCACGTCTTCCTGAAACTGGTCACGAAGCATAGCACTGTCAATTGCTCTTTAATGCACAAGAAAAGGTTATGACATTAATTTTGGTATTAAAAAATTACAAATAAATATGAGATGTCCTTTTCTTTTGCTTATATATTTCAAGCCTTTGTGATAGACTCAAGCTGTTTTTTCATGCTTCTCTTTAGAGCCATGAGGGAAAGAAAGCTACAATTTTATAAGAATTGAAAGCTGAGTTCTCTACCTTATCACATGCCTAAGGAACTAAGGGTTTAAGAAACAAATACCGTGAACCTAGCAATAAAATTTTGAGACGTGGCAACACCAAGGGCTACGTCTTCATCAAATATTAGTGAACAACCTCAGCTAGGGTAAAACACTGCTTGGCAGTTCATGGTTTGGATACCAAAAAACAATCCCAAGGAAAAAAAAATTATAGCAAGGAACAAATCCAGCCTGTGATCTATTCCCCACTTTATAAAAAGAGCTGGATTTACAAATAGATCAAAACCCCAGTGCTGACACTTCTCACTTACTGCTATCACATGCAAATAACAAGTATATGCTATACAGATAAATTATATTTCAGCATATATAATCTATTAAATATAATCTGCCAAAGGTGCTGGGTTTAAAAATTAGGAACACAAAATTCACAGTGATCACCTATAGCAGCAAGCTGCCTGCTTTTTGAACATCCCATCAGAAGTAGTGAAAGCACAAAACCTATATAAAAAGGTCACAGTCATTCTTTGTGGAGTCAAAGATATATTCTAGAAGAAACAGGCAAATATTCTGCAAATATTTACAACTGTGAATGACTGAATTCATGTCCTGGACAGTCCTGAATGCACCCAATGGCCAGCTTTCATCAGCCTAGCACTTGCAGTATCAAATCACATATTTATAAATTCCTGAAACATCTTGTTCATCAACAGCATTTGCACTCTTTCCTCCCACTTACTCAGACCTTGGGAGTTTCTGACCCTTTCCCTTTCTGCTGTTAAAGAAAGGAAGTTCTCAAAAGACCAATATCTTGAATAAGAAACCAAGGCAAAAGAAAAGGTCTGCTCTAGCTACTCATTTCCCATACGCCTTTGTCCTTCACTTTACTTGGGCTTGCTCCAGAAACCACAGAGATCAAGAGAAAAACCTGTGGATTTGCCCTGTTTTGCAGTTTCTGAGAGCCATTAAATGTTACTCTACATGCAACATTCCATTTTGTAAGACAATTTCCTATGTTCAGACTGTAGTTTCTTTTTGATTCCCACATTCTTAGGACAACAGTTTCTTTGTTCAAGCTTCTATGTTTATGGTATGTTATCTTATCTCTGGTTTAGCCTTTAATATTGAGCAGAGTCAGAAAAGAATCATCCTCTTGTTTGAGATGCAAAGATTTATGTCTGCTTACATTTTTAAGATACACAAACATACAAACATACTTTAAAAAGTCTAAGAAAATATACTCTTATTAATGCTGTTATCTGAGTGATGATATTTAACACCAGTTACAGCTTAGTTCCCTTATCTCCCCTGTGAAATAGTTGGTTTTTTCCCTAGGATGCTGTCATTTTCCTCTCATAACAGAGCCTGAAAAAAATTTTCTCCAGCTCTACAAAGGGAACAGCAAGGGTGGATTAGAAGGAAATTTAGAGAAATGAGAGTGAAGCGAACTATTACAGTGTGGAGGAGAATTTTCATAGCCACAGGGCCACCCAAAATTGAGAGAGACACTCAGTGTTGTATCAAAACTGATTCAGAGAAGAGACACAACAGCATAAGAGTGGAGCATGGCAGAAAAATTCAGACCCTAGTCTGAATTCCAAACTGCACCTGCACATGGTGAGGAATACCAGGACACACAACAGTCATGCCAGTTCTGCAGGAGAGCATGGAGCTACTTCAGCTGGCTTTAACCTGGTTCCAGGTTTCACTGCATGGCTCTAAAACCCAGAAGCATCTGCAATAGAGGCTCCTTCAGGAATTGCACTCTGTGAATGTGAAATGCACACCATTGACTCAGTTTTGCATGTTTGTTCTCCATCTAAAAGAAAAATGCACTTTAAAAAAAGAAAAAAAAGTATCATCATTTATTTTAACCCCAGGCAGGGTTCTCCCCAGCCTCACCATGTCCCCCATCCCTGACCTTCTCCTAAAGGCTGATTTCTCTCCCACCTCTAAGATCAGTATGTTCAAGACCTGCTCAATTTTGACAGGGGAAAAAAAAAGCCACCTTGAACAGAGAGCTTTTTGAGTCTTCCCTTACTTTTGAAGCCTTTGTATTTTTTAATCCCTGCTCTGCCAGTTTTGTCTCCCTTTCCCCTCCTCCCCTTCAGTGGAAATTTTCTACTCTTTACAAGCCTGGCTCTCTGCAGAAAATTGATTTCCCCTAGGATACAGCCATCCTACTGTTCTATGCATGGTCATTAATGACCATCCTGTTCACCACAGAGACAGACAGACACAGTGGCACTCCTCCCCACCTCCTTAGCACAGAAAGCACATGGAGGAAAATCGTAACAGCCTCAGAGCTCAACCATACCAAGAGTTCATCGTCCCCAGAAAACACCATACAAAATCCCCAAATGAGCTATTACGAGAATAAAATGATTCTTGCTGGTTTCTGTCACTCTTTACTTCCACTGCACTAGATTGATTTTTTTTTAATCTCTCCCAGGTAACAACCATAATGTAGTTTCCTCTCTCCCATAGCAGGTAGTTTCCTTCTTACCCCACAATGGGAACAAATCCTAATCAGATGTTACTTGGACTCATATAGGTTTTACTTGGGTACTGGCATCAGGCTATCCAAGGGCAGAATGAATTTCAGTACAGATTGCACAACCTGCCTGAAGAAGTGAGAACATACCTTGGTGCTGCACTTTTTGCCATTTTAGCTGCTTTGCAAGTAGTGCACCTGCTGGCTTCACCATCCCTGGGAAATCTGCCATCTCACATCTGGCTGCAGTGAAGGGAGGGACAGAAAATTGTCTGTCCTTGGAGGGACAGACAATCCTCCCCTTAACTCTTGCTGCCTCTGATGCCAATGGGCTAAACAAAATGACTGTACTCACAAAACAGCTTAAGCCTTCTCTACAAACATCTTGTGGATAGACTCTAAACTGACTCCCTGTCTCATCCTACCTGTTGTCCCTGATGCCACAGGGAGGTACAATGGCAGATTAGAAGTCACAAGCTACATTACTAGTTTCAGCAGGACCAAAAATAAGGAAAACTATTAATAAAGCCTAAAGATGGATATAGAGCAGGGGTTTTGGGTTTTGTCTAGTATTCAGCTTGGTTCCGTGAATTTACATTAAATAAACAGGAGTAGTTAAATCAAAAGGTAAATTTTAAACAAAAGAAAACACTTCTAGTGACTGTTGATCAGAAAAAAAACCAACTCTAAAAATTAGTTCTGAAACTGGAAGAGGGCCTTAGCAACTGAACTGCAACTTAATCTGAAAAATGTCAACACGATGAATGCCTGCAGCAGCACATCAGGACAGCTGGGGTGGGGAAACTGCCCAAACCAAGAAATTCATATTTAAATCTTACATTGTCCAGTTAGGCTTTGTACACTGTGCTGTGATTTCTTTATATAACTCTCACTATTGCTGGCTGGTATTACCCAAGGAAATCCTCTGCATACAAACAGGACAATCCACCCCACCGTAGGTCCCATAAAATCACACGCTCTGTGGAAATTTCCAAATACCTTGACACAATGTGGGTGAGTTAAGGATAAAGTTTCAAGCCTGAACTCCATAATTTCCTGTCTTTCGCTGGTCTACACAGCTCTTTAATGTTACGTTAATATCATTTTTGTGGGTGTGATTGAATTACCCGCCACTCCCGATGCCAGCATTAGTGGATTTCTGTGTAACAGGAGAGCACACTTTAGTGCTCATACTGTTACTAAATACCATTAAGCACAGCAGCTGCAGCCCTCCTGATAGCAGGACTGGAGGGCTACCTCGTTAGGAGGGGGCAAGCACTTTACTGCTGGCACACAGCCTGAATCCCAGGAGCCCTCAGCCTGTCCAATTTGCCTCGACGTCCCCACCAGGCAGCCTGCTGCAGCATATCCCCTGGCCAAAAAAGGTCCCCAGGCCTGTAAGTGTGCTGAGATGCAGAGATCTCTCTCTCAGAGTCTCAACATCCTGAGTCCTGCATGATGCTGCCGTGACTTGGCAGCTTGAAAAGATAGAGATTGTATTTACTTGGCGACCTTTCGGCTCCAGGTGCAGTGGGGGCTGCTGAAGTCTCCACTGAGAGCACGCCTCACACACTGGTGACAGCTACTAACTAGTGGCACAGTGCTTTAAAAATCCCTTCCCAAAGTCTTTGTGGAGAGATTAAAATGCCACATGTATGTGAGTTGTAAGAACTCCACGGCAGCCTCTGAAGGGAGATTTAACACGAATTTCTCATCAATACTCTTGCCCTGCTAACCAGCACCTACTAAGCAAATTATGAGCCTGACTACTCTGCACACACATCCCTCTTTAGAGGAGGATTGCAATAGGGAAGAAAGGCAGTGCTGAGGAGCAATGGAAAAAAGAATGAGGGAGAATGAAGAGTTTACCTCTGCTCCACATAGTTGGCTCACTAAGCACTGACAGACATCATCACCCAAGCAGTTGCAATGACCTGTACTTACACTTCCTGCAACTCTACTCCACCTCTTCCCCAGCTCAAAATGCCTGTGTGCTGCCTATAGAGCTATACTTGACCAGAAGCAGTGGGAGATTCATGTGCTAGCACTGAACTAACAGCAGCCCCATGTTCTCAATGGACCATGGGAACAGCATGGCTGGGACACAGAAGGGACGAGAAATGTGGTCTTGTGATTAAGGGTAATTCTTGTTTCTCTATACCTAAGTTCAGTAAGAAGCAACAAACAAACACAGGAATCTAGTAAGAACTAACAGTTGCAAATCCAAATTGCAAAGAAGAGATTTTTTTTTTTCTTACCTCTCGATGAAAATAGAGATGGAACAACTACAATTCCTGAAAGTGCTGATAGCATTTAACAGCTGTATCATTGCAATCTGTTTCCCACCTCTGTAAGATCTGCTAACAGTTATGTCTGTAGTCCAATTCTTATGTTAGGCAATGACCAAAATCATGGCATGAGTATAGTGCCCTGCCTTCTTTTAAACCCTACCAATTACTTGGTCATTTTCCATTTTTTTCCACCATAGGCATATTTTTTCCTTTCCATCTAGAAGCACTTGCCTTGAGTTCATTTTATTCTGAGTCAAGAGATTGTCCTATATGAATCCTTCAGATCCTTGAACTGCTGTATGTTCATATATGTGATAGGAATTCATTTGTTATAAGGCATGTAATTTGTTCCTAAGGCACTTAATAAACTTTACATTGAAATATTTGTGCTAAATTATTGTAATTTAAAAAACTTCCTAGCCATAGTCCATTTAATTGGAAATTCTAAATTCAGTGTTAATTCAGCAGAGAAGACCCAATACATTAAAGATGAGTAGAGAAATTTTAAGGTATGGCTTAGATTGAAATTCCTTACTTTTAAAAATAAAGCTTCAAGGGTGCTGCAGTTTTCCCATTCTGTAGGGTTTTGTTGCTCACAGCTGAGGATGGACAGACACATGATTTACAATTAAAGGTAATCAAAACCTCAGAGGTTTAGAGATGAGCTTCTGTTTCTGCAATAATGCCAGTACCAGTGTTCTGTGATCTCCACAGAGCACACGTGGCATCTCCTGTCCTGCTAAGACATTACAGCAGCTTTTGAGTATGATTTCTCCTGCTTAGGAACACAGATGTTCCAGTAACATATTTCATCCACTTAAGAACACATGTGAACGTACATAAATTACATATAATAACAAATGTCCATAAACATGAAATAATTCGTCTTAAAAACATTTAAATGAAGCCTGCAGTCCTTGATGAAATTATCTGAAGGCTGGAGAAAACTGTCTTACAATCAGAGACTTAAACTGCTCCATCTACTTGGATTCTTAAAAAAAATAAATATGAGAAGTGACTGCAGAAGTGCATCTGGGAGAAGAATAGAGCAAGAGAATCAGAGATCTTTAATCTCATTACATCAAGAACAAACAGCAAAAAAATAAGACCAGAAACTTGATTTGCAAGTGGGTTAGAAATTCTGACCAGGGAACATGGTTAACAGGAACAAATTCTTAGCAACAGTGGTAAGTTTGCTGTTGTTTTCATATCTTCAGTTCCAGAGTGGGTGCTTTTCTGGAACACATTCTTTACATCAAAATAAATTGCTATGTTTACTCCAGAAGCAAAGAAGGGAAATTTAAAGATCTGAATCAACCAGAAAATTATGGTAGACCATCCCTTGGTCTCTTCTGGACCTTAAATTCTATGACTTTGTGAATAATTTTATCCCTTTTAATTATTAGTTTCCTACTAAAAAGAATCTAAAAAGTTAATGTTCTTCTTGAATCAATGAATTACAGAAAATAATTGAAGTTTCATAATTGGATTATAACCCCAGGAGAATATGGAAATGCTGAACTGGGAAGCTGAAGTAAGGAAAGCATGCCTGTTTTCTTTTTTTTATGTGATCACCAGGCAGTAATAGCCATAAATGCTTCACTTATTACCTGTATTACACTGAAACAATAACATGCCTGTGATCCTGCAATAACTGCTATTTGAACAGACTGCTGTGCTTCCAAGGACTTGGGTGTCTGTTGGCAGAAATCTTATTTCAGACTGGGTTCTATAATTCCACATTGCTAATGGCTTCATTGTTTTATTTAGGGTTGCCCCCCAAGCTGTGGCGAGATACCTTCCAAGAGAAGCAGAACCCAGAGGTCTCCACGTTCCCTAGAGCTTGTGATGGAGACACAGAAAATGCACGCCCAAGATAGAGAAAACCTTTTTGGATCTCTGTCAGATCAACATCTTTTAAAAATTAGGCTGAAAACATTCCATCCTTCCTGTCTCTGTTTATAGAAAAACCTCTGACGTAGTTGCAACAGTTCTAAGAAATTCCTCCTCTAGCGAACATCTTTAAAAAAAATTAAAGCCTTTGCAGTTTTTAACGCAAATCTAGTAGCAACACTTGTCCCACAAATAATTCTGGGAAGTTACCAAATACTTGGAATGAAGGACATTGCATGCTACATAGCACAGAGCTCTTGTCGATGCTTGTTTGGAATGGTATGAGAAAGTCTAGCGGCTGAACACAATGACATTTTTGTTTTCGTGCTGATAATATTCAATAGCTTTGCCACCAAAGTTGGCCTGCCACTTCCCCTTGCATAGAAATTGCAGGCATGCACTAAGGTTTTTTGCCATTAGCTGGAAGCAGTGCCCAGGTTATTCTTGGTTTGGGGAGGGGGGTTGTTAAGCATAGCTGGTATTGTTTCCTTTCAGCAAAGCTTTAGGACAATGTATTTCTCAAACAGAGCAGAACATTATCTGCGTCATACCTTCAAGGAAAAGGTTACAGAAACATTTCTGCTACACAAATGTCAGAACATGAACAGCATGTCTCCATCTTCTCTCAAAAGCTGGTGACTCCTAAGGAGTGTAAATCACATGCCAGTCACAGAACTTCTCCGCTCTCTGCACATGTAAGACAGCAATTGGCTCTGCTCTCCCACTGCTGCCATCAACTCTCAAAGGATATGAGATCAGAAAGACACACTGAACCTGACACCATGGAATTTAGGAGAACAAACACCAAAAATGCAGACAAATCTAAAACACATGGATTAGCTTCAAAACAGAAGAAATAAAGATAACCAGAACTTTCATTGCCACTAAAAAAAAAACACAGCAAAACGCCACTATGACTTAAAGGACAGCAGTGAAGCAACCTTTATCAAACCAACAGCATATCAACCAGCCCCCTCACTGGAAAAAAGAAATCAAATATCAGTTTTACAAGACACCTCGAGGGGTTGGAAAATTCAGACTGTCGAGTGATCCATGGTTCTGAAAGCCCTTTCACAGAGCAGCATCCACATTACAAAACCAGACACGTCCCACAGACTTACACGGTGGAGAGCCTATCTGTCCTTTGGACAGTTTCTGGCCATGAGCACTTTCAGACTCAAATGGCCACATCAGTAGCCTCATGAACGGATGGGGATGCCATGGTTGACTGGCTGCATAAAAAATACGCCAGGAAAGTGAAGAAAGAAAGAGGACAAGGAAAGACTGGAAAGACATACATCTCAGAACAGGTCAGAAGAAGCTCATTAAGTGTGCTGCCTTCCTATCTCAACACTCCTGCACAGTAAGCAAAACAAGTGGCTGTATGGTCATGCCCTCCACACTGCTACACAGAAGACTCAGTATTTCTGAGTTCTCTTTTTAGTTGTGTTTTTTTTTTTCTTTTTCTTTCTTTTTTATTCCACAAGGACTTTAATTAAAATTCATCAGAGGAAATATTTTCAGCAGCAGTGTCTGAAAATGCTGCCTCCTTCCATATCTTCCAGTAAATCAGGTTCATCCAACTTGAAAGGAGATGAGAAACTCTCACTGACACTCTGTCACACTCCAGTGAAAAGATAGGCACATTCAAAACAGAGGAGAGTGCAGGTGTTCATTTATTACTTTACTCAGATTATTTTTCTGCCTTTCTTCCTGACAATGGGAACGTTCACATCCCAGATGGAGCTCTCTGTAGTGCTGTGGGCATTTGCTGACCTAAAGTTTTGTTTCCCCTGATGAAAGAGGCAAGGTAAGAACAGGATTGGTTCACTGCCTACTGAGGCAGCTTAAATGTTTGTTTCTAACAATGGAAGACGTTTGGGGATGATTTCAATGGGAATGAACATACAAATAATGTTTCAATGACATCAGGTAAAGGAGAAAAAACCTGTATATATCCATGCCCATATTTACACAATACAGAGATATAATATTCATATAACTGACTGCAAAACTGCAAAGCAAATTATTTCAGAAACCAACATGTTGTTCAAAGCAAATACAAGGTCACTGCCTAGCAGCATTTTAGATCTGGAGAGTAACTCCACAATGTTTCTCATAGCACTGATAAGCATCATCACTATGAAGATGTCTTCAGTGCAAAAGATAACAAATCATGTCCACAGCATCAGATTTCTCTGCATTTATGCCTACTTTACACATCCTTAGCACTCACCATTTGGCTCCTGATCAAAAGCATTTTGACTTAAAAGAATTAACTTACTTTCCCCATCCTGCCTCTCTTAATAAACTTTTAGGAAAAGTCCATGATATAAAGAACTTGAGAAACATACAAATTTTTCCAATCTAACCCATCAATGTGTTTTTATCTGGTCTGGAGACACATATATTAACAAATGAGAGGAATATACTCATGGATACTCATGTAGTTCAGCACATTAGTCCAGCAGGGTACCTTTGCTGCACTTGGTCCAGCAGTAGAATCTTCTCAGGACTTTGCTTTTCTTATTTTACTTGGAATAACAAAGAAAATCTAGGGGAGGGGAGAGGGGGAGTTTTGTTTTTCTCTTTTTTCCCCTCAGGTGTGGGCATTTCTTTAGTTCCCATGAAGACTGATCTCTTCAGCAGATTTCATAGCCATTCCCAGTTCTCATATTACCAGGATACACTGAACCAAAATATCCACCAAGATTTTATGCAGGAACTATTCCCTGTGATGCCACATGGTTCCTATATGAGCTAATCCCACTGAATGAGTGCTCTCACCTTCATGGCCTCCCAGTCTCTGCTACACCACAGAGCAATGGTGTCAGCTGATATTAATTACAGGAGAGAGGTAGGTTGTGGTTCTGTTTGAATTAATATGGAAGACAGAGTGCACATTGCTTTAACATACAGAATGTTACAGAATGCAGTAAATTCCTTTACCACCTCAAAGATGATGACTTAAAAACTGAGGAGCAGGCACAGCCTAATACTCTGTAAGTCTCAGATAGTCTGGGTTTTGTTTTCACCAGGGCTGGGATGAGAACAGCAGTTTACACTGGGTACAGATTTTGTCTGACTTGATTGTGGAGCAATGGATTTACTGCAGAGATTATTTTGGTTTTTTGTTTCTGAGCTCACCATGGCCATTGTAACTTGGTTAACATTTATTTGTTCTGTAGTTCACAGTAATGGTTTTAAATTAATTTTTTAATGCAGTAAGAAACAGGAAAGGAAGGGAATTGATTTTCCCCACATTTTCATTTCATCAATTTTCATATAATACGGTTCTTGTTATTTAAACAAAATAAAAGGAAAATGAAAATAGTCAGGAATGTGTAACTCTTGCTGCCTTAATAAATGACAGGAATGACCATCATGAACTCACTATAAGGCTTGGTCTAATGGAAATGCTATACTTGATGCAGCTGTTAACAAGACAACCTATCCTGAAAGGCACCTTGAACCCCTCTGAAACCTCAATGAAATCAGCCTTTTTCTGTGAGAGCAGAAGGAATGCACACAGTTCATTTCAAAAATAGTCTAGAATTTAAGTAAATTAATGTGTGACTTTTCAATTGATAACCTCAGTTACATTAGCCTTGGGACTAACCCTTTAGTAGAATCTAAACCGTGACAGCCTGAATATTTATTCAGACGTTCCACAAGAGAAAATCAAGGACATTCAAAATTAAATGAGAGGCTAAAATCTCACACTTGATGAATGGTCAAGGAGTCAATCAGGATATCTTCAGATAAAAGAGAAATTAAAAAGAAAAAAAAAAAAAAAACAACAAAAAACCAACCAAACAAACAAACAAAAAAAAAACCACAATAAAAAAAAATCTTAAGTAATTGGTTCAAAGTATCAATCTAAAAATTATTTAGAGAAAGCAATGCTCAAGGAAATCATTATGCAGCAGGGATTTCCCATACTTGGAAAACCTCAGAGAATTCTGTCCCAGCTTCCTCAAGAGTTATCCTGAATAGCATACAGACTTAGTCTCTTTAGGTTTAGATATTTTTACTGATGTTGTTGTTTTAATTAATTAAAAAGGCCCTTTCATTTTACCCTGGAACACAAAGAAGTCAAGTTGACTGAATCAAGATGGATACAGATTATCTTTTGAATACATGTCAATGTCTTAATTGTGCAGTGCAGGAGGCTTGGGTTTTAGCCAAATGCTGGAGTTTTCAAAATTACTGGGGGGGGGAGGGGGAGAAGGGAAGAAGAGATATAACTCTTGTCCCAAATTTCCTTTCCCTTCTGCAAAGCTTATTTTGTCTTTTAAAAAATGTGGGGCCTAAATCATCTTCAGTGCAAAAATGTAAGAACAAACAGAAATACCAAAATCTTGAGAAGCCAACTGAGTTCTTTAAATTAAATATGTTTTTAAATTATAAAGCTCAAATGTTTAGTCTGTGTGTGAGATTTCCTTCAACTTATTTTCACCAAGACGCAGTAAGGAAGAATGGGGTGTGTCTAGTATAATAATAAGGCACTAATTCATCTGTGTATGTTTTTAAGAGAATCTTGGAATTCTTCTGGGTGAAATATAAGACAATGGATGAAAATTAAAGTGAAAGATTATGAATATTTCAAAGATAATAATTTATATTTTGCTTGTACAATGACACACCATGCAAATTTTCCTGTCTATAATGTTACATTTTAGGGATGATTATCTTTCATTTTGATGAAAAACATATTTTGACTGAACAGATACACATGTAATGGTGCATAACGCTGCACCAGCAGAGATTGTGTTACCTCCGAGAAACAAATGCTAAATATGTGATACTTACTATTATCTTTATGAAACATGTAAATATTTAAATCTTAGACTAAGAAATTCTGATGACCAATATAATCACAGATGAGTATAAAGCCTCTTTTTTTAAGAACCTCAGAAAAGGTTAAGAGAGGCCAAGATGCATTTGTGGAAGTTCCTTTACTCAGTGTTTATGAAAATCCAGAAGATAATGTATACACAAAAGAAAAATAGATTCTTGCTACTTTAACACTTTTACTCCTTTTTTGATGTAACTTTTGACAGAGTTATTGTATAGAGTCCCAAAAGATACAGGGCAACCTAACAGCTCCCTGCTGCAAAAGTGAATTTGATGAAATTCTGCTGGACACATGTTAAACCAGCTACTGAGGATCAGAGCCACACAAAAAGAAAAATCTTCCAATAGCAATTTTTTTTTTCATTTACTCAGCTACTGTACAGCCTATGATGACTTGTTTTCCTTTAGTTATATGAGCAGTTTGACAGATTACTGTGACAAGGTTACTCTCAAATTGATAAAAGGTTTGATAGTGTCGGAACATTTGTCAGAAATGTCTCACATCACGTGTAATGGACTCTGCACTTCAAGCATCAATGGTACTCCAGTCTGCTGTTCTCTGTTTAGTGTGCACTGCACACCAACAAAAACACACAGCAGAAATACAGAAAAGCAGGCAGGATTCATCAAAACAGCCCTGTACTTTAGCAAACAATTCTGATTAAAGGGGTTCTCTTCCCTAACTCACCTCGCAAAACGCAAATAAATAAAAAACTTTACATATGGCTTGAAGGGACTAAACCTTATGGGACTAAACCTGAAAATGGGATGGGATATGATAATGTACATAACCATACGTGTTTCCAGTATTTCCTGTACTTCTGTGGATTTAGAACATTATTCCTCAGCCTGCCAACAGGGAGACATTAGAAGTGATAGTTGTACTGCTAGCAGCCTTGTCCCATGCTAGAGCAGAGGAAATGGGTTCAGAAGGGCTCATTTTAGGCACTGGCAGCTGGCCTATGGGAACCAGTGTGCTGGACATAAGCCAGCTTTGGTGAATACTTCCCTTAAAATACAGCTCTCCAAAAATATTGTACTACAAAATAATAATATGGTTGATGAATTGGAATTAAGGTTTTCACTTCACATCTTGTAGCAGATGATGCTAATATTAGGCTATGCAGGAAGCCTTAGAGCCAGCACTTTCTGCTCATTTGTAAATACCTGTTCACATGAAAACTTTAATGCCTGGTGAAGCACCAGCCATGTAAGCTATGAGAGAGCTCTACGGAGAACAACATTTCTGAACAGAAAAATCCTTTTTGTTCATATAGCACCAGACTGTTGGGTTTGGTTTTAGAGGGTTTTTTTGGGGAGGAGCATTTTTTGAGAGTTTTTTTGGGAGTGAGGCAGGTGAAGAGATAAGGGCTTTGGACCTTTATCTACCTCTACTCTGTAACCACCTGTGAAGGTAAATAAAATATCTTGCAATATATTACTTAAAATCTACACACTGCTGTCATGAGTGAGAGTATCTGAGATTGCTTAAAAAATTACTGACAAGGGTATGAGATTCAAGCATTTCTCAGATCAACTGCAGCCTGGAAAGGAGTCAGGGGGGAACGCACCATCACAGCTGCCAATACAAATTCTTGTATTTTCAAATGTTTAAGTTTCCCTACATTGTCTTTCTCTTCTGCTTTGATAAATTCTTTTAATTTTCTGGAAAAAAAAAAAAAAAGTCAGAAGAACTGTCTGGTTTCTCCTCACTGACATTCAGCCAAGGATAGAAAAATCAGCAAAATGAATGTCAGCATTTTTCTTAAAGAGCATCTGTTCACACAGGAACCCCATGACAGCAAGACAAAGCCCTCTAATCTTATATCAGATTAAGTTTAGTGGAGTACAGTAAAAATTTTGCCACAGTGCTAAAAGGAAGCTCTCAGATACTTGACGTGCACTTCCCATACGCAGACGAGGGGTAGGGACGCACTCTCTGAACTTCATGATGCAAGTATCACTGCTGACACCACAGCCTCACACCATGACAGCAGCACAGAGCACAAAACAAAGCACCTCACAAAGCTGTGAGGCTCCTTTAGGGATAGTTACTTCAGTCCTGATCAGCTGAAAGCACTTATGTGAGCTGGAGTAGGGTCAAACTGCAAGAAGATGTATAGCAAAATCACTGTTTGAACGTCAGCAGACTACAGTCAATTGATACCTACTGAGGATCTGGCCCTTGAACTGGGATTATCTGCGACTGTCACATGTGGAAAGTGTCAATGAATGCAGTTTGTAAAGTGTCACACAGGTACACTCTCATTTCAGCTTGCAGGAGATACAAAACACCCCCAGCACACTGTTCTCCTGTGAATAGCGAGTCAGTTCTACCCACAGAAGCTTTAATAGCAGAAAGTCACAGGGAAGAGTTTCAAGCTCACATAATTTTACTCAAGTCCAGATATCACTTCAGTAAGACTGCTAGCTCCAGTCCTGGCCAGTTATGGCCACATAAAGTGTACTCAGGGAAGTCTTTCAGGATTTTTGATCAAAATCAGGAAAGGCAGAATGTCATAAAATTGTAAAACCCCATGAAATTCTTACTCCTATTGCAAGCTTAAAAACAACAATCATTTGAATTCAGGTCTGTAGATCTGTTCCTTACTTTATCAAATTTCATTTATTGATACCTATTTTTATGAGGAAATACAGAGATGATGCTGTCTTTTGGAATAGACGATCCTATGGCAAAAGCACTGCAGTTCTGCATCATAATGAGAGTGGATTTTTATTTTTTAAATTTCTCCTCATTCTTATCTCAACACAAAAGCTGTGTCATGCTAAATTCCACCATGGTGTTCTCTGGCTGGAATCTCAAACTGGGTTATTCCCCTATCACATATCATCAATAATAATCAAGACTTTAGAAATCCAATCAGGTTGTCATTTCCATTGCCAATCATGTTGTCATTTCAAATTGCCCACTACATTTAGTCAAGAGAAGAAGGGTAGAAGAGTGCAATGTTTTGTGAAGCAGTTCTTTTGGTGATGCATGAGGAGCAAGGAGTTCCTTTCCTTTATGCCACCTCTTTGGTTTCAACACAAATAAAACACAATAAACCAACCTTCATCAGTACAGTCTACAAATACGACTCTCAAGATAAACAGGGAGGTAGAAGGTGCCACTTTCTACAGCATCATTTTTCAGTGGCAATGTAGTTAATTAGATGTTAATTATATGGCTACAAGGCCACCTTCAGTGGGTTTCATACTTCTCAGTCTTTGAGCTCAGCAACGTGTGACATAGCAATCATAAAATGTGATAAATGATTGAGGGAGAAACACCCATGTTGTGTTGTGCACTGGGTTGTCACTCACAGATCATTATAACTATAAAATCTGTCATTAGGGAGGTTTTCCTGCCATGCAAATTCTCCTTTTAACGTAAGAAATCAACCAGATTAAACCAGAAGTCAGTGTGAAGGCCCTCACCTCTCTCTTCCCTTGAACTCATTACCTGAAGGTTTTTAGCAGGCCTTAATTAGCCGTTCAAACTAAAGGAATAACAGTTAACCTTCAAGCACAGGAGGGTTCTGATGCCTTTTTGTGGCCACACAAGTGGAAGCAGGAAGGCCAGAGCTTTGGCAGCTCCCTGCACAAAGACTCCGAGTACTTTAGGGGCACTTACGGCTGGCACAGCTTGATGAGGTCCTGGTCGGTGGTGCCGGGTGGAAGGCCTCGAATGTACAGGTTGGTTTTACTCAACTGCTCTCCGCTGCTGTTGTTGCTGCTGTTGTTGCTGCTGTTTGTGCTGGGGCTGGGAGGAGCCATGGGGTGGGGAGCTGGTGCATAGGACTGCTGGGAAGAGAGCAAAACAAAAAAGGGCTGTTACCGGAAAAGGCAAAAGCGTGGCAGAAGTATGTGCTTTACCCAGGTAACTCCGGAACTACGCTGGGCTTGTCCTGCCCTCCCTGAGCACTTCCAGCTGCCCAGTACCCACCCCCAGCCAGCAATGCCTTTCAAAATGTAAACCCAACATTTCGGGTTTAGCCATGGCTATAAAATGCATTCTTCCACTAAATTTTTTCATTTGGAATTGAAGTAGCTAGAGCACAAAACAAAGCTCCAAAATGACAGATACTCAAGGAGTAACTAGCATTAAAGAAAGAAGTTAAACACAATCTGCTCTAAGAGTACGCTGAAACACAAATAAGAATATCTAGCCAAAGGTACAGAAGCTGATGCCAGAAGCCTGGTTAGTCTTTTCTAAACATGAGGAGCACCCAGTACATGCACAGTCAGGTGGCAGAGGGTTGGCTAGTCTGAGAGAGGAAAGAAATTCCAAAGCAGCCTGAAAACACTCTGTTGTTACGGATGTCTTTCACAATAGAGAAACAAGGTTTGGAAAAGATGACCAGGCCAAGACCTTCTGCTCTCAAAATCATACCCACTTCTGAACAACCACAAACCACACACAGCAACTGAGAAATATTGCCTAAGAAGGGAGGCATTCTTGCAGGGAAAAACAGTATTCTCCCCTAACTCATTGGTAAATACATGCTGTGAAAAAAGACACCCACATGCTAGAAAAATTACCTAAACATCTCTGATCTGAGGCAACAACGGGGAATTTCAATTGCTGCAACCATCCCTGGCTCTCTGACCACAGGAATATTTACTCACAGCACAGGGTGCTTGCCAGGAGAACAAAGGAGTGGTTGGAAGGAGGAGGACATCCTGTCACCACTGTGACCTATGCAGAAAGGCTGAGCTCTAGGGAAGAACTTGCAGAAATTGGAGGATCCTGAGGACCGAGCTCCAGATGGGCAGCCAGGGGAACTGGAGTCAGAGCTCCAGGAATGTAACTGCCTGATGAGAGGGAGAAAATCCCATTTCCACAACCTGATCAGCACATTCTGCTAGTTTTATGTGTAGTGACAACAGCAGGTAAATGTTGGACCAATGCTAAGTTAACCGTGCTATGCTAATGGACTAATAAAAGCAAAACATCTGCAATTTTCATTATACAGCAATGACACTTTAGTGACTTCTAATATGCTTGTTCTGCATTTAGACCTTGCACAGAGAAAATATTTAAGTCTGTGAGTAATTCTGATCATGCTAATCAACTGCCCCTTTTATGTCAGTGGCTCTACTTTAGTGCTTATAATTATGCACACACTAAATCACAGTCTTGGTAGATGGATGTTGCTAAATTAGTAGCTCTAAACTCTTTCGAACAATCTCTTTGTTTAGTCCCTTATTCAGAAGGGAGGAAAAAAAAAGTTGGAGAATATAAGGGGAGCATCAGTGACAAATGATGCTCAGAGGTTTCAATGAAATGAAACACCACACTTGCATAGATGCCTTTCCTCTTGGTCTTCTCCTTTCTTCTTCCCAGTTTCTCCCATTTCAACCAGGAAAAAGGGAATTTAGTACCAAGTGTCAAGACATCAGAATTCCTCTGCAATCTCACCTGGTTGTAATGTGGCTCAAGTAGGAGCCACTAAAAGCAAAACCCACTTTTTTAGTGTGATGACCATGCTAGCAAGTAATGACATTCACTCTCATCTCCAGTAAAAGAGAAAGGGCAATGAGCTCCCTTCCCCAAGTCTCTGCACAGATACTTTTGCTGACAATCAAAAGCACTTAATGCATACGGATCATATTTCTCTGCACACACATTTTATCACTGGGTAATCCCCACCCATTCGAGCTTCAATGTCATTCCCAGAAATAGGGAGCTGAAGCAGCAGCCTTGAGTAGCAGCACAGGCAACCACCTCAACTGAGTTCCAACACTGGGGACACATCTTGGAAAGCAGCTCCATGCCATGGCTACAGCCCAGCTGGGTAACAGTGCAGGGAACACCAACCTGTATTAAATACATAGACATCTACATATTATAATATCCTGCCTGAAATCATATTAAATCTCTGTGCAGTGCAGGGCCATGGAAGAGACAGGTGTGACTGTGTGTAACATGTTGGGCTTTAATATATCAAGAGGTCAGGAAATATCCCGTGGTAATTTTGCACATTTTGAGCATTGCTAAAGTTAAATAAAAAGGCAAATAAAGGTCAAGGTTGCATTCTTACTGCTTTACCCTACACCTCCCAGATTACCATGCACACCGAATGTATGTAAATGACGTAAAGCAGTGAAAGAACTTTCCATGAACCAATGAAGTGCTATGTATTTTAATTATTAATTGTTATTATTATATATGTCTTAGCAGGGGATAATGATTAAATGTCCTATTCTCACACCAACCTAATAAGCAAGAAAATGAAAAAAAAAAAGTGGAAATTTACCTTTGAAATACAAAGAGCAATTTTCATTCCATTATAAGATCTTTATCCTCACACAGAGGAAAACACTGGGGGCCTAATTCTAATTTAAGCTTAAGACATTTTATCCCTCTCAGCCAGCTGAAAGGAGATGTAGAAGCGAACATGAATTACATTTACACCAATTTTGAGGCCAAAGCTATTAAAAAAAAGAAAAAAAGTCCTCGGTATACCCAGAGAATGAGGCCATACGACAGGTTGTCCCTCAAGTAAGAGCTGCTCAGACAAAGGCACACATGGATGCCTGGGTTCACATCAGTATCCTCAGAGGTGGGCAGAGAGGCAGCCACCCTCCACTTTAGGGGCTGCTGATCTTCTCAGACCAGCAAACACTGCTAGACTCCAAGCCCTCTTCACTAATAAATCTCAGCCACAGCAGCCCACAGTAATTGCCATGCATATCCAATACCCCAGAATACCATCTGCAGAAAGATTACAAAATTGCCTGTACTGAGGCTGATGACATCTTCTGGCTGGTTGCCAGACTAAAAGCTTCAGGTCAGAAGAAAGCTTCGAATTCTTGTTTCCTGAGCTGCTGAGTGTGTGACTGATGGCAGAAGTATGCACTTTGCCTCTAAATGAACAGAGGATCTGGTTTGGTAATCTCCAAGTAATAACTGGAGTGAAAGAAATGACTGGCAACCTAATGATGATCCCAGATATGGACCACAGGTACAAGATCCTGGACAATGCCAAAGTGGGGCACTGTCTGGGGAGCCACCTGCACACCTGGCAGCAGGAAACTTTTGTCTTGTTCTGGTGTTGGACCCCTCCATGGCTGGGGGCAAAGCTCTTAACTTCTCTGCCTCGAGCGCTGGAAGGAAAATCACTGTCAAGACTGGTTCAAAACACCCTGACACCAGCTGTAGATAGTGGAAAAGAGGTTTCGCCACTACAACCAAGCATAGGACCTGCAGCTCTAGGAAAGGAAAAAAAAAAAGGCAACATTTAAATGTTTCACTTCAAAAGAGAGCTGGAATTCAGAGCTGGTTTTGCCATTAATTTTTCACATAACCAATGCAACCAACTCATTTTTCAATTCTCATGCTTCATTATTCAGTGGGAGAGTGTGTGGGGAATGAACTGGTTTGTAGATCATTCCAAGCAGCTTATTAATTTAGCATGGATGGCTAATAGGATTTGTTTTCATCTTTGAAAAATGAATGAAATTTCTCCTTTTTCATTATTTAAATGTGAGAAACTAATGTGCTAATTCTTATCCATTCTCAGGAATGCACCCTTGTGCTTAAACCCTACAGTTCAACACTCTGAAACAAAGTGTCCAGTGAAACTGCACACAGCTAAGCATGAATAATGAGATATACCTTGGTCTTTCGAAGTAAATAACCCAGAAATGCTGAACCAGAAGCCTCTTGGATACCAAATGAACAACGCTCCTCCTCCCAACATCCAACCTCCTTACACAAGAACAGTATTTATCTTTCCATGGCAACCAAGTACTCTTAGGTAGTTTTTCACTAGCTGCAAGTTTAGACTAAAGTATTTTCCTTCCAAAGCAAAACGCTACTTAAAAAGACAAATTTCAAATATTTTTCACATACAATTCCTTTTGGATGGGAATCACAGGCCCCAGATGCCAAGTTGTAGAGTCTGCTTTATTAGCAGCAGCTGGCTCCTTGGCAGCCTTCTGAGGCGGTCGGGCTTGTGGTTTTGGAGTGGCCTCAGAGCCTAGGATGCAGCTGGACAGCTATGCTAATGGACTAGCCAATTTGTTTGGAGTCACCTTTGGCTATCCCAGATTTGTACTCTTTTATCCACTTGAAAGGGAGGTCTTGGAAAGATTCCCTATTAACACCGATATGTTGACTTTTCCTATCATAGCTCATCTTTTATATGAAAAAATGAGTACAACACACAGTCCTTACTTTCAAACATGCATTATTTAAGCAATTGTGAACACACACTATCCATTTCACTCTGAATGGAGTATTTTCCAGCTGCTAGATTCATCTAAGTGCCCAATTACAACACAATTCCCTTTGCTCTCAATTGACAAAAATAAAATAAGACAAAGTAAATACAAATAAATTGTGCAAATACCACTTTACAGCTCACATTAGGAAAACACTTCTCTCTACACCCTACTGTACAAAGGAGTAATTCTCGTGAGCTGGAGAGCTCTGACCAGCCAGTTATAGGAAGGATGAGAAGATGCCACCAACTTTCAGTCTGTTGATGGGATTTTGGAGCTGAGTGAACAGAAAATCTCCTATTCAGCAAAAGACAATCATCACAGTTGAAGGGGAAACAGAGCTGTAAGGAAAATACAGGAAAAAAGAATTAGATTAAAGTCATAGCAACTCTCCTGACTTCGGTTTGTGTCTCAGTGAGGAACAGCACCAGAAGGTAAACTGTATTTCTCATCCATAGACAGGTGGAACAGAAAAGTGAATAAAAGATGAACACTGAAGAGGGCAACATAGACACCTCATGCATTTTAGAAAGGCTGCAGTCAAGGGAACTCAAGTTATAATTTTCTTCCTGAGTTTTTTGGGCATTCACTGCTCTTGCAGAATCCAGCCATGCCTATTGCCTATTTCCCATCTGGCCAATGAACACCTGGAAGACAGAGCTTCTTTTGGATACTTCTCTACACAGTCAGACCTTTACCTAGACATTTAAGAGAAAATAAACAGATGTAAAAGAGACTGAGTTTTCCAACCCCTCTGCACAGGAAGTAACAAAGCTTCCTAGACTGTTTCTGTGAAGCACCAACTCACCTCTTGGCAACATTTTCCATTTGTAAAGGAATGGCATGTGAAAACATGAGTAAACTCAGAAGATGAACACAGACAATAAGGTTCAAAGTCTGTTCCCTCACAGTTCTTTCAATCATGAAAACCAGAACACACCTCAAGAGGATTTTGATTTCTCTGAATTCCTTCCAAGGCCCTTAAAAGTGATTTGCTGGATACAAGAAGCCCAGTGAGTCAGAGCTGCCGGGTTACGCTCTCTGTACGGCAAAATCACTGTGCTATTTGAGTTCCTTACATCTCAGTTTACTGATCTGTAATGATTCTTCCTTACCTTCTTAAGGCATATATAATGCTCTGTGATTACTGGATGAAAGACACTACTAAGGATTGCAATATTACTTAAGATGGTAACTTAATAACTAGAGCTAAACCCAACTCTTTTGCAGATAAAATGATTTCTGCATACAATGATTTTGCTATTCTGTATCTAAACTGAATGAATAATTTAAAATAATAAAATACCAATCAAATTAGCTTTCTCATTACAAATATTTTTTAATTTAAAAATGAACTTAGAATTATGTGTTCACAGGGCTATTGTGACTGTAATGTATGCATTGAAATTACTTTATTCCAAATGATATCTTTATTACATGGGAATACGGTGTAATTGTGTTTTGTTTACCCCTTCATTTCACACAGAAAAAAAGAAAAGGTAACTTGGGGAAAATGGAAATTATGAAAAAAACCTCAACTTAGTCCTCCAGTATGACACAGTAGTCATTCAACAGTCAGACTGAAATTGGGATTTGATGAATCAGTAAAATACTTTGAGATCTTTGCTTCTCAGACAAAGGTGTTGAAATCAGTAGGCTAAATACTCCTGAGGTTTGCAATTCTCTTGAACCCTGCACAAAGCATTAAAGATCTATAGAATGAAAGCACATGCACAATTTGGCTCCATTTTCTCCATTCCAAAATACTTCTCTTCCAAATCATGACTATGCAGATTTTTGCATTTTATAAACACTTACTGGTAGACAATATAGAGAAATCAAGGCATCCACAGGAAGAGGATGAAGTTCTTTTTTGGACATTTCCTGCAAAGTAGGTCTCATTTTATTAAGTTTTCTGAGTTAAAACCAACCAATCAAATAAAGAAAAAGCTCCAGCAATTCACTGTTCTGGCTATCTTCAAGAGCACTGAGTGTTTAGCAGTCATTAACTAGGGTGACATACACTAGAAGCCTAAAAATCTTTTCACTGATCATAGTATCTTCTATTTCCAGACAGACTGAAATAGTCTGTACTACCACCTTATCAACAGGAAATTTCAAAAGCAAATTGGTCAGGTGTAAAGCAGCTTATTTTGAAGTGCAATGAAGTTGAAATAATAAAGTGGATTAGAGCACATATCATTATGAGCATCTGAAGATCATCTTGCCTGAGGATGAATGGGCCCCAGCAAAAACCAGTCCAAGAGAGGGGAATGCAGCAAAAACCAGTCCAAGAGCTTAGAAACATTGTTTGCAGATGGAGAATACCCCAGCCATCACTGCCTGCCTGGGTTTTGGTCACTGAAGAGATGAAATAGATGCTGCTGAGCTGCCAACTGCAGCTCTTCACCCTCTCCTGACTACATATTGTTCTACCACAGATAGAGCTACTCATCCCTCATAAGCAATTTTCTGTTTATCCACATACTACCTATACTTTGGGTCTAAAATACGGTAACTTCTCTGAATTTAAGAGCTTCTTACATCCAGCCAGGAGGGTAAAATTTAGTCCCTAGCACTAAAAAGCCAAAAACTAGCAATAAGAGTTGTGTCACCAAATAAATATTTTCCAGAGTGGAAAATAACATTCACAGACTTGTCTCCTCCCATTTATTTCATGGCAGGAGGCTCCCATGACAGAATATTCCTGAGGCATTATTTATTTCTCCACAAGGGAGAAGAAGAATTCTTTCTATAGATAAAGTATTTTGGCACTTTGGCAAACTCGTAAACAATAGCCTATATCCTTTGACATAAATTAGTGTTATTGCTTCATTATCCAATCCATTCATATTTTATTGATGTACTGAGACTAAATGTGAACAGACTCTAGATCTTAAAATTACTAAATCTGGGCAATCTGGACAATAAAACATTGCAATTCCTCTAATAAGAATATTTTAGAGCACAGATCAAAATATGACAGCAATTACTGCTTGTGATACAACAACTCTGTGGTTAAAAAAAATAACAGAGGGGAAAAATAACAAATTCAAGAAGAAATTATTGTTTGTGTTTACATTTCCACATAGGCAATTTTTGGGGCTACAATGAGCTGTCAGTCCATTTGAAGGTTAAGAATAAAAATGCAGACCAAGAGGCTGATACTTAACTTCCCAAATGCTTGCAAGAACAAACACGTATTTGGTTCCAAGCAACTAAATTTACTCTCTGGGTATTTGTTTACATATGGCAGACTAAAAGCATCTCAGAAATGAGATGCAAGAGGCACGTGCTGCATTGCATTGCTTTTCTGCACGCAGTCCTCACATGCCCTGGCATCAGCACTGGTGCAAGAACTTGGCTGCAATAAAAGCCCCCCCAAACCTGAATTTACAGCACAGAACAAAACTAAACATCAATATAATCTCTCTCCTCTCCACTTGAGAATCTGGCAAGCAGAGATCAGAAGCAGATGTGTTTTCATTTTGCAGAAAGAAAGCCCAACCAAAAAGGTTTTTCAAGATCCAACCCAAGTTTCCTCAGTTTATCTTTCTTATAGAAGAATTAAGCAGGAAATCTGCCACTGTTGACATAAGCCCTGTTGGGATGGAGGATTGAGGGATGGCAGAGCTCCCCAGGAATGCCACTCATCATGTCCCCATGTTACCACAATGACCTTCTGTAGATGTGCATGGGGAAGCTCTGCCTCCTCCACCCAGTATATATAAAGATGAGTTGTGCCTCCCGTCCTGTGGCCAAAGGAATCCACGGAATGCAGTTTGGGAAAGGTTTTTCCTTTCCACAACAGTGTGGCATCATCAGGACAGAATTTGGGGCATTTCACAATAGCCAGAGTTCATGTTTTCTCTGAGACCCCTCGAGCTACAGTAACACACTGGTCCCAGGCACGCTGCCAGAGGATGCCCACAGAAGATATGAGACATCACAAACCTCACCACATTTTTGCTTCCAGTGCAAACTCATCCAGCACATTCATCACAGAAAACAGCTTTTAAAAACATTACCCACACAAGTCATTACAGTTCATACTCAATTCCTTACTTAGGAAGAAGAGGACACAATCAACCTTGTGAGACCAATGCATGCAACGTCATTTATAGGAGAGTTGGAGAACCTTCCAAGAATAAGCTGATATGGTGGGGTAAGAATTTGACAGTCTAGGTTAAAATTAAGGTGTCAGCCTATGGGCAGAGTTGGCAAAGATGGTGCTGGTCACCTTCATGCTTCTGACAGCCTTGTATACTGTACCTACCAAAACAAGGCTAAGGGAGGCAGGGAAGCTGGGATGGCCACACTGGAGACAGCTGGGTGTGAAACCCCACACTATGAACCTCTCTGTCCCATTCTAGATACTCCTCTACATTCTTAAAACCAGTTGTCTGTGTAAGAGACAGAAACCCTGATAAAATCACCATTATACATGACCTGAGCAACTGTTTGGGCCCATGGAAAGACTGAAGGAATGGGACTCTGCAAGCCTTAACTTGGTGAGGAGGTGAATTCCAGACCTTCTTCAGGTCAAAAGGAGCTTTGAGCATCACATTACTGGCATCCCAGGAGCACAGAAGACATTATGAATATGGGAAGGTGAGCAAGATATGCCAAGAACATTCTGGGATTTAAGTACTTACATTTTCAACTAGTGTCAGCTATGAGCTTTAAATCACATGCTGAGGAAGATGCGTAAGCACTCTCTACTTTGTTACTGCAGATCCTGATGCCTTATGAAATCTCTATATTCTTTTGATTTCATGTGGCAGACTTGGGAGGTAGCATGGGAAAAGCTGTTTAATTTTCTTTGATTTAACAAGCATCTAGTAAAACTTACAATTAAAATATCTTCCAGACATCAAAAATCAAATCCACTTCAGGCAAAATTTACTAAATAAACCGAATAACTAATACAAAAATAGAGAACTTCTTTATTCTATCTTTGGAATTTTCAGAACTACACCCAATTTATTTACAGACATTTCTATTTTTTTCCTTAAAATTCAATTTTCTGTACATTTTATTGGTTTTGAGAATGCACTTAGGCATGCTGTGAGTGAGTACAAAACCCCAACACTGCTGTCTTTTTGGATCTATGAAACAAAATATTGCCATATTTTTGTTTCCATTCCTACTCTTACAAGGAAGTCAAATGTACCTTAAGCTGAACTGAAGCCTGAGCACTAAACTCTCAAGACACATGTTATATTCACACCAATGCAGACTGAGGCAAAGGTCTAATTGATCAGCCCACTCACAAAGGTATTTGGCCACCTAAGTAGATGCCACAGCAGTCAATGCCCAGCACACACTTTGTTGTCATGACTCCTGGAACCACAGGATTACTTAATGATGGGAATTTTTTAAAATTCAAGACTACCTGGAAGATGACAACTATTTCTTTGCAACTAGTGAGATTCTGGCATGTTTTTCCTAGAAGGCAAAAAAAAAAAAACTATGAAGTTTTTTTGAGAGGTAAAAATAACTTCCAAATGTCCATTTTGCTTCAAAATCAGTGAATCTGAATATAGATAAACCTGATCTGATGCTTAGATATGCAAAAGAGCTATCACTTTTAAAACTGAAATCCACTGTTATTCTGCAAGTCCTTTCCAATGTAATTCCTACTTCTTTCTTCAGTGTTTCCCTTATCCTTGATTTTAAGCACTTGTCAGAGGAGGGGAAAAAAATTAAGATCTAAATTTACTATGGTATAAGTTCTCAGTCTCCTCCCATTTCTTCAACAACAGATTGCACCACTGTGCTTGTCCGAAGTTTCAAATGTCATTTGACTCATGCACTTAAAAACGTTGACTCAATTAAAACATCCACACAAAGCTAACTTTCAGTTTGGTAAAAGGAACCTACTCTTTTTTTCTGACGTGCTTAGAATGTCTCATAGTGCAGAAATGTGATTTCGACGTGACAACTTGCTTTTTCTCAGTTCCCTGAAATCATCACTATTTTCTGCTAAATGTTGTGGCACGATGAGCCACGTGTCTCGCTAACAGGCACAGACTCAGCTGAAGATGCTCTGCCTAAACCATTTTAGGCACTGTGCCATGGGCTTTTTCCCTACCTTGTGAAGCAACAATAGGAAGAACCTGAACTTGTGCAGTGGGAGGTGAAGAGCGTTGCAATGTGGGGCACAGCTGCTTCGTTACGCATCTGTGTAAAATCCAACGCAGCGCTAATTGAGATAACGAGGTGCTCCTGTTGCAAGCAATAGGAGTTCAGAGCAACAGGGTACATAGGTTAAATTCCTGGAACAAACCACCATCCCTATTTACTGTTTTTCATCCAAATGATATATTTCCTGATAAACAAAAGCTTAAATTTCCTTCTGCAATGCAACATTGCCTCCAATCTCTTCTGTTAGCTTTCTGGCTTTTCGACCTTTTATTATTCTTCATTCATGCATGATTTAGTTTTTAAGTCGGCATCTTTTTCCTCTGGAAAGAATATGTATTTGCAGTAATTTCAAATGTTAAATCAGGATAAGCAAAGGAAGAAAGAAAATCTCCTTAATACATTTTCATAATAAACATTATACCATGCTTTAGAATCGAAGCTTGAAGAATTATGGCACGTAACAATAAGGTTGATATTTCAAATCAGATACATATAAATATTCTAAAGGTCTTAATACCACTTAATACTACTGTCATAGGCTTATATGTACAAAATGTTGTGCAAAAGAATGAAAAAAAAAAGTGTTAAATTCTAAAATGAAAAATAATTTACATTAAAAAAATCAAACCATAATGGGGAAGAGTGGCAACTACAATACTTACAGCAAGTATTACAGCTTCTGTAATAATAACACACAGTGCTACTAGCTGGAGAAGAAAGATAAATTGGTTAGGAATACCAGCTTGTCTACAGACATGCCAGCAGGAAAAGGAAAGCTAAAAAAAAGGTTTGCCCACTGCTCAGCAGGGCAGGGGACAAGTGACAAAGGATAGATGAAAGCACTTGGTGCTTTCTTTGCCTCAGTCTCCACTGCCAAGGTCTGCTGCCTGTCCCCCTGGCTGTCTTCCCCTAGCAGTAGGGCCTGGGGTAAGAAGTGCTGCCCAGGAAGAGGAGCATTAAGTTAGAAACTACTCCAGGAAGCCAGTGAGAGGTCACTGAACACAAACTGTAAGGGAGCCAGCTGGTGGCATCCAGAGGCTGCCCTCTCTAATCTCTGAAAGTCCATAGCAACTGGAGGCCATCAGGATGTTCCTGATGTCTGGAAAAAAAAGCAAACATTATTCAGCATTCAGAGGAGGGAGGATCTGGCGGTCATCAGGCTGGCCACAGCCTAGCATAACTAAAGAGAAAAGCCTCATAGGTGCTGTCTCTAAGCATGTGAGGGACAAGAGCATCCAGCATGGGCTCATCCAACAAGACTTGGCCACCTTGTTCACCTTCTGTGTTGGGATGAGCTACTCCACAGATCAGGGGAGAGTAGTGGGTGTTGCTTACCTCAACTTTGGCAAGGCTTGCAATGTGGCAGTGCCACAACAAGCTGAATGACAGGAGGGATTGCACCCTCACCAACACTGCAAGTAACACTGAGGTGGGGTGAGTGGCTGGCTAACTGGAGATAAGGGCTGTCTGAAAATATAATCAGTCTATTCAATGCTACAAGAGCACAAAACTCCTTCCCCTTGAGCATTATGTATGCTAAAAGCTCTCCAAGTTTACTTACAGAACAAATGACTACTAAGTGGTTTGTGCAGGTACATCCTATAATCAAATTCAACTGCACAAAAAGGATTTACTAAAACTGAGACATCTGAACTTTATTCCTTTGCTATGCTTTGACCTCAAGTTTAGTTCATTTGCTAAAGTCATTATTAAACAACAATGTTCCACACAGATTTCCACAGCAGTAGTATTTACATTAATGCAATATCCCTGGATTAAAGGAATTAGAAATACTGAAAATCCTATTCCTCAGCTTCTTTGAAGATCTACAGTGTAGACTAATGAAACACTCTGTAAGAAAAAGCAGCACTAATTTAAGGGCAGTCTGGTTCTCAACCATCTGAAATTAAATAAACTGACGAGTCTTTAAAAATCTCTGAGAGTAAAATTTACACAATTAATGCCACTACCAGTTGCCATCAGATAATCAAAGTTCAGTCTAGGTAAGATTTTAAATTAAATGTGTCCATAATTATAACAAATTGGCTTTTATTTTTTTCAATCATCTGCTTAAAATGGTGAAGGGAATCTGACTCCCTCAGTCATATCAAGGCATAGGTCCCAATGGGCAGTACACTCAGTCCAATACTCAGAGTATTTAGGCCCAAAGTGTGACACAATAGATCTAAAGGGCTAACTACAACTTAAGCCTCAGTTTTGGGAACTTGGTCCAAGAAAATTTGAAAAAAAACTGCAGTGGGACACAAAAGACAGCAGCACAAATACTTCAGGTCTCCCAGGTGGGTCTGAGGGCAACTGCAGGGTTGAGCCCTACTTAAAATGAACCAAACTATCACTAAATACAGCAAAGGCTGGGGTCTTGTGGAAAGCACAACATATCCAAACAAGTATTTAAATGACCATGTGGCAATGACTACTCACACAGGATCCAAATTCACGCTCGTGAAGAATTCTAGTATTTCCTAACTTCTGACTCTTTGACTATATAATCTTCCCCTAACAGAATTAGCAGAGTGTGAAAAAAGGAGCTGAGACTTAGTTTCTGTAAGAAACAACCCATTTGGGAAAACAAAAGGCCTACCTAGCAGAGATACTTACATCTGGGTGTTGCTAATAACATGTGGGAGCATCTTAGGAAATGGCATGAGAAATGCAAGCAGAGAGTAAATATCCCCAGAACAGTTTTCACTTTGTGACTTTCTAACCAGATGTTGTACACTGATCATCATCCTACATCCTCTGTGATTTGACCCATTAGACTTTAGTCCTCTAAAGACCTCCTTGTGGGAATCAGTTTTAGAATTAGATTTTATACTAAAGAAAAAAAGAATCTCTGTATTTTAAATCTGCCATCCAAAAAAGTGTAAGTGATGCTGCTTGCCACTACTCTTGTTTTACAAGAAAAAATTTGCAGTGGCTCTTTTTCCCCTTTCTTCCTACCATTCAGAACATTTTATATGAAACATTTTATTCCATGTCTTATGGGGACAACCCTCAAAAACATGTGGAGGTGGCAGCCACACAATCAGGGGGATTGCTATCACATCTTTTGCAAGCAAATAGAAACACTGTTAACATGGTGATGCATTTGACAAAATACAGAGTCAGACTATTAAAAGCATTGGATGTTTTTAACACACTTTTAAAAACAAATGTCTATATTAAAAAAATATTTTTTCATATGGATTTCTCCTAAAATGAAAAAAAAAAAAAAATCCTAGCCAACAAATATATTGATACTCTTAACTTTGCTGCTGTTAAATATCTGTGTTATTATCCCTCATATGCCTAATATTTCATTTGAAATGGCTTGCCACTAGATTTCCTTTTGTGAGCCCTGGGCTAATGCAGTTCTTGCCAGGCGAGAAGTCTTTCAATGATAGAAACAACCTGTTCTCAGGCTATTATATACTTCACAGAGGTCCATTATTTACCATTACAATTCCCACATCCTACCATCTTCAACAGATGAAATGCTGCTGCAGAGGAAGGAAAATATACAACATGGCACATCTGGAAAGGACCATGCCACAGCTTTTGGTTGCCAAGCAGAGTCCAGGTTTCCCTGCTCCCATCTCAGATCTTGAGACCTCTCTCTGCTCCAAACACATCTGGAACAGCCTCTGTAGCCAGCAGACCATTGACAATCCACTGGTCTGGCGAGGAGGACACAATTTAAAAGTTCCTTTGCAGGCTGTATACTGAGGGCTTCTGAGCCACAAGTGGTCTCCTGAAATCCTCCACCCTTTCTTTCCCTTCCCCCTTCTAAACATCATCAGCTACATACAGATGACTCAGAACATCTGGAAAGATAGGGTTTGTTCAGGTTCTCTTGGCAAAATGGGTGAGTACAGGTGAGAGTCAATCTGCAGAGTGATTCCTGCAATTCAGTACTATGGCTCTGAAAAAACACAACAATGGCTCTGAAGTTTCATATATGCATTCACTGCATTTCTCAGTCCCCATATCTTACATTTATGCACCAAAGTAACAGCTTTTCTTTTCTCATTAATGCTTTTTACAGTCCCCTCTAATTCTTCTGCAGGAAGCTATTAGTCCATTAAGACAAGCCGGGAAAACGAGAGTTGGAAATACTCTCCCCACCGCTCCCCGCTATGAGTGGCAGCGACAGCGACGACACACTGTAGCATCGTGTCCCTCACAGCACTGCCACCCTCCCCAAGCCTCAGCTGCCAGGTTTCTACAGAGAGTCTGCAAGGCTAAAATTAGCAAGAAGCACCTTCCCTTGCACCTCATCACATGATAGGAAACAAACATAAATAGGGAAATACAATATGTTCCTAAAGGTGGAGTCGGATACTTTCATCTCCGTAACAATTTAGCAAAGGACACTTACACAAAGCAGCTTCTCATAATGTGTCATCTGTTACTTGCACTGTCATTTGTTTTCTGCATGGTGTTAAATATGACCACCTCTAAATGTGCTCCTTCAGAACCATCTCTGGCCTGAATCAAGCTACTTAATGTCTATGCTACAGATAAATTGTTTTATTAAGCACCACTGTGTTATAGGATGTCTATTTATTCTTGCAGCCTTCTGCACGGATAAACACCATTTCAGTGGATTCATCTCATTGGCAGCTGTTGTACAACATGTCATCACCCTGGAGTATCCCAAACTCCTCTGCAGGCCACATCCATCCCTCCTGCACTACTGAGGTGCAGCTAATTGAAGGCTGGATGACAGACTTGAGAGATAAAGGACCAGGTCATACTTCTCTTTTTTTCCCTTTTCCTAAACAGTGCCATGCAGGCCTTAACAGCTATGCAAAGCAGTCACAGCTCTTCTTTCTCAAAACCCTGTACAGAGGACTCACAAAAAATTAGGTGAATTGAAGTCACTTTGCAGATTCAAACCTAACAAAGGGTAGAATTGAATCTGCTGAAGTTTCATCACAGTCTGCACACAAAAAGAAAGGGTAGCCAAATTTTTAACTCATTGAGAACCTTTATTTCTCCTGCATAAGGGAAGTATAAATAGTCCTTTGCACATATATGAAACCCCAGACATATATCACAGTGTTACATAACATGACACAGTGTACAACAGGAGGGCACAGAGCTAATGTGATTCAACTTACACAGAGCTCTGACAACCTGCTTCTAAAGCTTATCATCACCTCGCTGCCTCAGCTCTAGCACAGCTCTATCAACTACCTCATGTACTCCTCTTCTTGTGCAGTGTGCCTGTGGCTGAGGAAAAGGGATGGCTTCTCCCTGAAGCACGGGTCTGGCCTTGGCCACAAATTCCCAAGGCAGCACCCAAGATGTGCTGAAGCCACAGCCATGTCAGCAGACCTGAGGTAGAGAGAGACTGAGATTTTGGGTTTGTTTGGTTGGGGTTTTCTGTTGTTGTTGGGGTTTTTTTGGGGTTTTTTTTGGTTTGTTTTAAATCCTCAGGGATCTGACTGCTTCTATTTTAGTATCCCTAATTACAAACATAGTTATTTTGGTCCTAAAATGTTCTGAGCTTTTATAAAATTAGCCACAGTGTTTTACTTGAAGACACTCACGCAGAGGGCAGTTCCACAGGCTAGCAGCTTACCTGCTAAAATAGCATTTATCAGCTACTCAATTGATCACAATAATATTTCTATCAGTTTACACTTAAGTTCAAATTTAAAGATGACTTTAAAAAAACAGACCTCTTAATTAGCAGTTCTCACCCAACATCTCAAGTTTGTGAACTGACCTTGATGTTTAATAAAATCATTTATGCCAATAAAAAGAAATTAAAAACACAAAATCCTCCCCTGACACAATTGCTAAGGAGCAAACAAGGCCATCATTATCGATTCCTCTCAAGCCATTTATTAAACTACTGGCAACAAAAATAAGGCCCAGCTTGATTTCAAACAGAGCAGTAAAGAAAAAGAAGGTTGAATATTAAGGAAGAAATGCTCACAGACAATAGCTGGATTTAAGATTTTTTCTTTTTACAATATATATTTTTTGTCAATAGTCCAGGCACCAGATTTTTTTCACTGCACTTAAGAATTACCAACAAAAGTACTGACAAAATGATGCGTCTCTTTCTGGTTGTGTTTCATGACTTTGATTTTCAAGTGGTTGTTAAAATATTTCATTATTGATCAGAGCTTTTTTAAATATACATACAACATTCATTAATGAAATCAGGACAGGACAAATCACTTTCATCTTCATAAGCAGTAGCTGATCTTATTCAAACAAACACCCAAATTAGCTTACTTTTGCTGCCTGCATTCCTATCATTCCTATTTATAGATTTTGTTTAAATGAGCTCAGCTTTTTTGAAAAACAAAACAAAATCCTACCAAAAAGAAAAAAACACAGAAAGAATTCTCAACACTATGTCCAATGTAAGCCTGCAATTTTTGTATTCTGAAACCATGGACTAAAAAGTGACTTAGCTGCATTTGTTAGCTACAGGGTGGCATCAGAAGATCAGCTCCCTTTGCCATCCCATCTAGGCTAAGAGACACTAAGAGACACATCCCACCTAGGCTAAGACATCTGTCCCACAAGGTTATGGTCCAAGGGTTTGGTCATGCTCTTGTCATCACCAAGGACAGGCAGCACTAACACACGAGGACCACCACAGTCACCCAGGGCAGACAAGGTTGTTAAGCAGGGGAGAGATGCTGGGCAGAAGAGCACAGAAGTCCCACCTAGAAGGGGATGCAAACCCTCAGGGTCTCAGGGCAGCATCACTCAGCAGAAGGCCACTGCCTTGCAGCAGCACCTGACCCCTCCTTCACATTCATCACTTTGCAATGAAGTGGAAGCTCTCAGAAATTAATGTGGACAGTGGTGTTGGCACTTTGTATCAATTAATAAATTTTAAAATAAGTGTTATCATTTGTGTGACAAGGCCGGGAAGTGATTACCAAGATGCCTCTTCAGTATCAACTTGCCATATTTTGAATTTAAAGCAATCAAGGATATGAAAGGAGAGATTTTCTTCAGGGAAGATAAACTTGGCAGGGTAGAAGGTCTCTTGACATCTAGTACCAATATTAACACTTGCACGCTAAGAGAGGTAGTAGGATAATTACCCTTTCTGAAGATCTGGGGTATTGGTTATGTTAGCAGGTTAATTTTCTCAATTTTCTAAGCTCCCTTGCAGTGATCCACTGATGGCCAGCCTCTCTCTGACAGTTTATCCAAATAACTGACACTATTGCTGTTATCATCAGAATAGCTTTTATTCAAGCTGCCACTGTTTAACAGCCATGGTCCCTGTATATGAAAAGAAAACCCATTAAACCCCATTTCAAAGATCTCTGTTAGCCCAGGAAATATTTAACAGCAGCAGTAGCTATGCAACAAGGAGGTTAAGCCAGTTAGTGTTTGTGACAATTACACTTACTATTCTATCCAATGGCAAGAAAATCTTTGCATTTATCAAGGGAACAGATTTAGAAAGAAACTACACACAGCAAGAAATAAATGAGAGATGCGGGGAAAACTCGTATTATTGTGGCATCTGCTAGAGCTATTTTAGAACGGAGTCCCCCTGTGCTGCTCCACTGATGGGCTTGTGAGTATTGACTAAAATTAAAATCTGTTTCCCAGGCACTTGTAAATAGGCCACAAAATCTTAGCAAGTCTCAGGTTTTGTTTTGGTTTTTTATGTAGTCCTGTAATTTCCTACATTCATTTAGGAAGTATTTCAGCTTATACTTTGCCCCTGTGCCCTGGACCTGCTGTGAGAAAGGCTCTGCACTTCCCTCCTCCTCTGCCAAAGAAGATATTCCTTATGGCCTGCCCTTGTCCCTTTTGTACATAGGGCCAGTTGCAGCAAGAGTTTGCCCCAAGGAGTTTCCATTTCTCAAACAGGACTTCAGTACTAAATCCAAAATTTTTGTGAGGACAAAGCAGGCTCTTTGTTCCCAACAGCTTTGGGCATCCAATTTCTTAAAATGTGTATAAAAATTCTACTTCATCTTCTACTTTGCCTATGCACAGGAACCCCTTGCACAGGGAAGACCAAATATTTATGCCTTTTCATTTTTAGATTTTTTAAATGAAATGTGCCATGAAGCAGAGTTCACCTCTTTTCAAAGCAAGCTGTTCAACTCACCACCGTTTAATTGCGTTTTGGCTCCCATTAGGATGTGGCAGTCTGACCAGACAGCCACAAAAACATAAACGCAGCAATGGCTTTGAGCAAGATTGCAAGCCCTCTGCTCCCCTTGGCAAATCTGAGCTGCTCACACAGGCACTGAAAGAACTGGGGCAGTATGAAAATATGCTCAGCTGTGAGAACAAAGGTTGTGGAAAGCCAGGCACAGCTAACTTCTAGAAAAATGCATATACCATCTCTCTCACCGTGATACTTATTTTATTTTAAGTGGGAGTTACATGCTACAGCAAGGTCTGTGTTACCTCCAGAGACAAAGAGAGAAAAAAAGCAGCACTGGGAGCCTAAGAGAGAGAACTAAAATGGTATGTCTGAAATTTAAACTAATATGCTAATCTAAAATCCTCCTTATTACGTGACTGGGTTTGGAACACAGAAAGCAGAATACGACATGATTTGAATAAGTTGCACTTGGCAATATGAAGGACAACTGCTGAATCACTGACTTCTATTTCTGGAAACATGAAGTTTATACTGATCCTGGCTATACCAACACATTAACTCTTCATGTCATCAGTCTCCATCCACATAGTACTATGAAAATTGCTTTTCTTCTTCCTCAACAGGATGATAAAGGGAAATCCCACTCTAGTAGCCATGTAAGTGTTTCCACGAAAACCAAACTGCTTACTTTGTGGTGGAAAAAACTGTATCTGCAACATTGAAATGGCCATCAGCTTAGGTAGAGAAAATTCTTTGCATGCTGAAGAAAGAAAGTGCCAAAGTGGAGAACAGAGCATCTGTTATGGAGAAAGCTATAATTATCTCACACATCTGAACACCACTGGGCATTGAAGTTACTCTAGCAATTTTGCCAGATACTCTGTGTTCAGGGCTCTTGCTTGACACCAGCTGGAAATAATCAGGAGCTCGAGAGGCCTGTCCATACAGACCTTACACACTTCGAGGGGCACTACTTTTGATGTCGTATCCTGAATCTTCTTGCTCTAATGGGATGAAAATCTCAACTATTTTTGCTGCCACTGTCTCATATTACAAAACACTGCAACATTGCTAACCTTAGCACTCACAGAGTAACAACTACTTCTGTACCATCCTTCCTGGTGTGCTTCACTGGTTAGGCATTTTAATGGAGTCCTTGGCAGAAAGAAAGCAGAAAACAGCGAAATTGCCACTCTGCCACCTTACCTCCACCCAGCAGAAAAAACAAGTGGTTTCCCTCAAGAGATGTACAGTAAGTGCTGTTGCAGGAACCCTTCCCGGGGGATGCCAAGCAGAGAAGGCTCAAGCCTCTTCCCAAACCTATGTGCAGGAGCGGGGCTTCTCTGTCTCTGCAGAGACAGTCTCAGTCTCAGTCCCCACATTCAAATCTTCTCAATGAAAGCCTTTCATGGATGCATTCTTTGGTATTTTGTTAGCTTATTGTGCATTCTGGTGCACTCACAGAGAACATATCAACTGCAGCTGATCCTCAACAAGACTTTTTTAAATACCCACCTCATGTGTGTCATCATCAGATCACACAGGAAAATATGGCAAAGGGTTATAAAGCTGTTCTTCTTTCAGGACAACAAATAGCTACTGTTCTATTTTTCCACAAGTAATATGCATAATTTTTCACTTATGGCAAAGCAACTGAAAAAAAAAAAGGTAAAACACATCTTTCCCTGTTAATTCTCAGTCTATGCCTGTGCTTTTCTGAAAAAGAGATCAAGGTAGAAGCAGAACGATACAAACACAAACGGCAGCAAGAAGAGTGTACAACAACTTCCTTTGATTCTGGGAACACTAGAGGCTAAAAGAAACTCAGCTGCCTGGGTATCTCAAGGACAGATTCCCACGTGAGACTCCAGCCCGGCTGTGTCACAGACACTGACAGATGGGTTTCCCCAGCCTTGAACAACTTAATGGAGCTTTTAGCCAATTTGCATAGTGGCTGTCCCTGGGTGAAATGGGTACGTGTCAAGGACATTAAGCAGGCCAAGACAAAAGTGTAATAGCCTTGTATACAATATCACTTCTTACTGCTTGCTATTTTTAACCCCCAGGGGGAGGAAAAAAGAAAAGAAGAGAAAAAGAAGCCTCACTGAAAGCCAGTTCTGAGGCAGCAAGTTCCTGCTTTCGGAATGGGCTGAAGCAACAAGACGCTTTTCTTGCAAAATGGAAGAACTAAAGCACTGTACAGACAATTGCTAGCTAGTTTCTTTTCTTTTTTTAAAGAAAAACATTGTTGGAGTCTCCCAAAGCCTGTCTATATTACTGATCTCTTTTGATCCCAGGTTCTCAAAGAGAAGCATGTGAAGCTGATTCCTGCACCTGAAACAGAGTCCAAAATAACACCACCAGAGCCCATGCAGGTACAAGAGCTAAACCTAAGGCTAATTTTTCTCAGGCCTAAGTCCAGATTTCCTTCCATTTTTCCTAGCACCTCACACATGGATGCTTCTTAACAAATGCAGAAGAAGAATGAAAAATTCAGATTGGACTCACAACAAAAATTTATAGCTTGATGTGAAATACAAGGTCAAGCCCTGAGGGTGGTTGAATTACCTGCTGACTTGCTGCAACCCTCACGCACTCCAGGGAAAAAGCACATGTACTTCATATTTGCTTGGCAATCACCACAACCTCCTGGCTAGATTCTGCTCTCAGTCACATTAGAATAACTCAGCTACCAGACAATAAGCTGTGATTGAAAAGTGGGGCTAAACTGCAACTTGTGCAAAAAGAGCCCCTGCATAGAATCACTGAATTTTGTTGCCTTGCCTTCTTCTACAGACTTGCTCCTTTCAGCTTGCTGTAATGCACAACAGAGGGTCTCCCAGTGCTTAAACTAATTCTTTACCATTTAGTAGAGATCAGATTAAAAATTAAGCATGCAAAGGGAGGCTTCCCTGAGGAAAGATTCAGCTCTGGCAACTAAACTCTACACATAGTGGTATAAAACATACCCTGGAAAGCATCAAACAGTATCTTTGACAGCAACAAAAACCACACCAAAAAGGCTTAGGATTTAACCCATTTGAGCCATGGCACTTCAACACTGAGTGAATACACCCAAACTGGAGATCTTTGGCAAAGAAATGTGTGAATATTTGAGATCTGTTAATGACCGTCTTGCTCATGGTAAGTGATTATCTATCCTGAGAATGCAGGAGGGACCAAGAAGAGAGGTCCTGATTTTGAGTGTAGTTACCTCAGTGCTATTTCTGATTTTGTCATTAGCTGGCTGTGTGATTGTGACTAAGCTGTCACTAGGGACTTCCATTTCTTCTAAGCAAAATGAGAACATTAACTTTATTTTAGGCACTTCTGAGGTCTTTGGATAGAAAAGCTCTATAAATGAACATTATTACTGTCAGCAATACTGTTCTACCACTTTCACAGTTATTCAAAATCAAAACCAACAGTAGTGCACAAAAGAGCTATCTAACAGCTATCTCTAAATCTAGGTTATGACAGAGGTCACTGCTTTATGTGTTAAAAAGCTGCAGGATTTCCAGATGAGCATCTTCAGTCATCATAATATCTCAAGCCCAGTTCTCAAGTCCATTTAATTAGAGGGGATGGAGAGGGATAAAGCCCAGAGGGTGTTTCTGCTTGGGTAATGTGTATACCTCTGTTTATTTAGCATTACAAAAAATGCTATGAGCTTAAGTGTAAATTATTTCAGCCTTTGGCACTATTCAATTATATATGCTAATTTTAGATGGAGTAGATTGTACTTGAAATAATGGGATTGCATGTGAGCAAAGCCCTCTGTGGTGAAATTCTGTTGATACTCTCTCAAATCTTCTCTCTTGCAGAGATCAACCCTTTCTCACTGCTGGACTTTTATTGTGAAGAGAGGATTCACTCTTGGTGTGACAAATAAGCATTTCAATTTAAACTCCTCATTCAGTTCAATTACATAGGGCCATGCATGTATCTACCCAGTAGCTAATGATAGGGAGTTGTAAATCCTCTCACATCACTTGATTTTAAGACTTTCAATGTTATTATAAATAGGTTATCTACTGAAGCTGTAAATAATTTGATTTCTACAAATTAGGGGAATATATTGTGGTCATTTAAAATAAGAAAGTTCAACTTTTTTAAGATGTTAACCAATACAATACAGCATTTCATCCCTTTGCCATTTCACCTTTTATAGACATAGACTGGATGACCAGCAGCAAAAAGGCCAGTATAACACAAGCAGAAGAAGTAAGGCCAAGGTTTAGTCCAAGTAAGGCTTAGCCTAACAGAAGAGATAAACTGCTTTTTGCCCCTAAGCTGGTTGCTCTGCAGTAGCAAGCACAGAGCCAGCAGCTCATTCACAGTGACTTGAATTAATTTAAGGTCACATTATGCCAGGTAGGCAGTTCCTTAGATAATTTGAAAAAGAATAGAGTATAAAAAACCCAAGTATTTTATATGCAGCAGGAAGAATATGCAGCCCAACAAAACCCAATGTCTAAAAATCTAGAGCCCATGTAGAAACCTATCTTCCTAACGAAAACATCAGAGTAACACTCAAAAATATCAGTGTTATAAGAGACATTTAAACAAGAAAGATTTTTTGTTTCTTCTATAGCTGTCCTGGAACTAGAAAAAATTAAATTCATATCAGAAAAAAAAATTATTCAGGGCTTGACTTTGGCGGCCTTCTCTTGGTTTCACAGTAGGGAGTGGAGGGGGTTGGGTAGCTTAGTTTTGGGGGGGGTTTTTTGTTTGTTTTTAAATCAGTTGCATTTACTTGGTAAGACAGATATCCATCAAATAACTTTGGAATAGAAGAAACTTTAAAAGTGCAAAAAATTCCATCTATATTATTAACAGTATTTCCTTCACTAAAGAAGGTTTAAGAGTTTTATATACACAACAGCAGTCTGAAATGCTGACCTCCTCTAGATCTTGGGTTCACACCTCAACCCAGCAAGGCAGATTCAAGATTTACAGCTTAGTGACAAGTCTGCCAATTCATCACCACTCAACCATCTTGAGCCCTCTTTGGAAGTGGCACAGGTCAAAAGAGGAAACCACCAGCTGCTGAAGAAATCCCTGCTCAAATAAATTCACTCCACAAGTAGCCAGCCTGGCACTAGCCCTCTCACATACCTTCCCCCAGACTCTCCACCAAAAGCTGTGCTGCAGGGGGCCATACACATCCTGACTTTTCCACTTACCTTCCAAAATCACAAGCATAGATTTTAAAGTGTTATCAAACTTTAGGATGAGTTAATATGAAGAGTCAAGAAGAGAATAAAACATAGCCACACAAAACTCCAGTGCTTCTGATGGTTGAGTTTTCTCTAAAGACAAGAGAGGCTGTCCTATTATCTTCCAGCCTGTAGAGGCACAGTGGCTGGATGTCTTAAGTTGAAGAGTAGGTGAAAGAGAAAATTTACTTCTATCAATCTTTAAAGTAAACTACAAAATAATTTAACAGCTTGTGGAAACATCCAAAGGGAGGATTTTTGTGGAACTACTGTTCTGGCAAAGAAAAATGAGGCAGTTTAGGCTAGTTTGACCAGGAAATGCTTATCCATTTATATACTTTCAGTACCTGCATACTTTCAGTATGCCTATCTGCATAGATATTTTATCAAATATACTCACGCTTCAGTTTAAGAGTGACTTACTTTACCTTAGTTTAAATCTTTGTCCAAATTAATTTAAACCAAACTGTTATAAAGCCAACAGAATGTGGACTTAGGCTTATGCATACAGTCTTTTGCATCAGTTTAACTACCTCAGTTTGAAATTACACCATAAGTTGGACTAGTGTCATTCTGCATAAGCTCAGCCCTTGCAGCATCAGACACCTAAACCCCATTGAAATGCTGTGACATTCTTGCACTTAATTCCCTCAAATTCCTTAGGAAATCCTAGCCTAAACTGTGAGCAGGAAGCAATCATACCAAAACCCCTCAGAGATGAAGCAGGCAGCTCACATCTCCACCAGAGCTACTGCTCTTTCCTTACCCTCCCCTTGCATAAGAGAATACTTCAACCACATGTTCAGTATTTTGCAGAGGAGCAGTAGGGTTACTCAGGTGTTTACGGACAGCTTGTGCTCAGTTCTCTGCTGGGACCCCAGAAATTACTGTTTTGGTTACCTCTGCATCAGGTACAGTACCTCTGCTCCTCAAAATCCACCACCTAAGAGCACTAAGGCTTTAGTGAGAATCAGTGGGTTGGGGACCAGCCTTCTAAGTTATCCTCCTATCCAGAGCCCTTTAAGAAAAACAGTGGGAAGGGCTGGATTGCTGCCTGGCTCATCCCACAGAAAACTGCCCCCAAGAGCTACTGAACAGCCACTGAGCAGCCTGAGTGAAGAGACACTCCTAGACTGCCTCTCCATCACTGCAGTTACTCTAAGGGAGCTGCCAAAAAAAAAAAAAAAAACACAAAAAGAAAAAAGAAAAAGAAAAGAAAAAAAAAAAAAGAAACAGTGTCTGATGGCTGTTAGCATGTAATTTTGCATACCTCATGGTTGCTATTTCAGAAACAGTTTTCAGATGAGTAATTTGGCGAGATTCACTGTTTGCAAACTGCATGCTTGGTCTAAAGAGCACTTACAGTGATGTCTACAGCACCAATGTTCAGGCCACAGATCTCTGTTTACCCTGCTTTTCAGACCACCCAATCTGCCTGCTTCCTCACAGTGTTGATTGTTACTTACTCTTGTAAAACTCCTAGTAATGGCTCTTCTGATACAAGGACTTTTTTGGGTTTAGTTTGGGGTTGGGGGGGAGGGGTTGGGTTTTTTGTTTGGGTTTTTTTTTCCTTTCTTAGAAATGAATGGGGACAAAATAATAATGTTAAAAGAAGTAAAGCCTAAACTAGAAAAGTTCATGTCCTGTCATTCACCATCTAGGAGCTCCTAGGAGCAGTGGGATATAAAAAGACAAGTTCTCTAACTGGCAGGTCTCCACCAGCCTTTACAATTAACAAGCTAGCTCATTGTCTGGGTCGTTATCTAAATTACAGTCTAGGCATTTTCTGCTAACATATTTTCTGACTTTTTAAACACTATACTGTACAGTACCCAGTACAAAGGCGTCTTTCTCTAATTCTATTTAAATCTCTATTTTCCTGTTTTAAAAATTAACTACTGTAACCATAGCCCTAAGCAAAGAAAAGGAGAAGGGCAAAAAGGAAGAGAACGTACTTTTAGCAGGGAGGGAAGGGAGTTCAGGTGTTGGAGTTTTCTTTGAGGCAGAGGCAATAAAGACTCACTACTTTTAGAAAGACTTAAAATCCATTTTCCATCCCATCACATTTGTTTTATTAGCATTCATCCACAGCAGGCAACTGACAGGAGGAACAAGATCAAGTCCTTTCTTACGACATTTCTGAACCATTGAGTATATTTTCACTTTTTGTCTTGTTTTATATCTAATTCCATTAGAAAGAAAATAATTTTACAAATTTTTTTTTTAAAAGGGATCATATAGCAGGGGATACAAAATAATAAACATTAAGTGTCATCAGAAAAACATGTTCCATTATATTCTTTTAAGTTATAGCACATAAAAGATAAAATACACAAAACTTGTAAAACATATATGAGGCGTTTCCCTAAAATTCATAAACAGGGATCTTTGGATCAGTCCTCACAATAACAAGCAATTTTTCTGCTTTTACTTAACTTTTATTTCTGGAGATTCCCCTCCCAAGCCATTCTTTGTATGTGTAAATATTGTGTGTATAGGCAGATGTGTTTTTATGCTTTTCAATATTATTTTTTATTTCAGATACTGGAGCTGCTTTTGCAACATGTTACCCACAATTACACATATCCCATACTCTTCTTCTGGTCAACAGGAAAAAGGAATCAGGAAAAATGAAACCTGCTTCATCATTGATTGTTCGTTTTGCATTTGTGGAGTCTGTGAAACTGCTGTTTCACTCCAAGTTAAGAAAACATTGTTTTCTTCCATTCCAGGAAACAGAAAAGCAGCAAGGCTTTTTTCACCATGTATGTCATCATCAGCAATATTACCTCTGTGACTAAAGGCAACATAAAAGAAGAAAAGAGTTTGCCATAACTTTTAATGATGAAGTTATAAGACAGCCCATCAATAAATCTATTAAAAAAATTAGCAATAATTACAAACCATTGAACAGCTATAAACAAGTTTTCCATAAAATCTTTTATGTTTGGTTTTCAGCACAGAGTTTTACTGGTGCCACTTGTCAAATCTGGCTGACATTATTTAAACTGGAGAGCAACAAAAATAAAGCTTCTGCTTTTAACCAAGAAAGACTGTAGGTATGAGAAACTTCTCAAAATTTACTTCACCCTTTTACTGAATGTTGGTCCTGATGCACTAAATCATTACACTATGGGCAAACTCACTGAATGCTGATAACCTTTAGAAGATATCTACCAGCAAGTTGGGGTTTGCCAAGGAATTAATTTTCAATTAAAATACGTACTACTTGAAATTCTGGAGATTAATTCAGATAATTCAATACACCAATAAAGAGCACAGATTTGGTTTAACTGAATTCTTTATGTTTCTCATGGGATGGGGTGCTGTAACAATAGTCTTCCCTCTACAGGTGCAGACAGAATTTAACACAATCGTGCATTGGGCCGTTCTTCTCAGGCAGATTTCATTGAGACATTGGGAATGTAAGATAGGAAGTTGAGACAAACCCTCTCACTGCCAAGTGTATTCTGGTAGTTCTTACTATTTTTGAAAATTGTTTCATCCTCACTTTTCCCAAGCAGCATTTTTTGCTAAGACACGTTACCATCCCTTTGGTTACGATTCCCTGCAGCCGGACAGCAAACCCTGAGCATCAGCAGCAGGCTGACACCAGTGAGGTATAAATTGCAGCAACTTTTAGTCTGCTCCATCTGGCACCTGGAACAAAACCAGTCCTCTGATGGAAAGCTGTCATTGGTGTCAAGCTAAATCTGACCCATCCTTTCAGCTCAATACCAGTGAGAGCACAGAGCCGCTTTGGGATCAATAACTTAAAAAGCTGTTTGCTCTGATTTGTAATCCAAACAAGTATGTGGGAGACAAAGAACTGGAGGATTGAGCCCAAAGTCATTACTTCTGACTCTACTTCCAGAAATACGCCTTAGCCTTAAATTAGCCTTAAAAATATCCACATTTTGAAGGTTAAACATATATAAATTGGAAACAGAGCACCGCATAGACTTAACATAGAGTTTTGAACATGAAGCATTAATATTTATTCAAAGTGTAAGGCTTTCATGTGAAAAAAATAATACCTTTTCTTAGCTGAAACATGTTTAAAGGTTCATCTTCTCTGAGCAAAGTATCAAAATGCAGTGTGACAGATAAAAATCCAGCACATACCATGGCCATATTCATGTATAAAAAGATATTTTCAACCTTTCAATTCAAAGACCAGCAAAAAAAAAAAATCCCTCTCATATCCTTAGGATGCTAAATAATCATTTCATCCATGTCTCAGTATTGACTTACAAAGACATGACTTGCCTTTGCTCTGTAGTTTTTATATACAAATGAACTGAGGACAACTCATTGTTACGGAAGTCAGTGGGATTGTCAGCTTCTTTACAAAAAAAAAAAATCAGCTAGATGCAGCTGGCTCACAACCCTGGAAAAATATTAAAGATGACAGAAAGAGCATGATGTTTTGGCTCTTCTGCAGCCATTATGATATTGAGCAATATGCTGCAAAGAGCTATTGCAGTAAAGTGCTGCAAGACCACCTCCTTGCTGAATAAAGGTCATGCAAGGACTCCATTGAATACTCTGAGCTTTATTGCTACATCTGCATCTTCCAAGTTATAATTTTTATGCATCTTTCCACCACGAATTTTGGGCTCTTCACATACCAACAAAAATTCTATGTTGGTAAATAAGATCTTTCAATTCCAAGCATCACCAAAAACCTGAATTATTTGTTTCATTTTTACCATCGAAACCATATTAGCTGTTTGGCTCATAATACCTTCAAGAACTTTCCATGATCCCTACGACACAGTGGAGAAACAGAGGTGTCATTCTTGTCTTTAAATGAGAGGATACTGCTCTTCTCCAGTGAATGTGCTGGTTATCAGAAACATCTCTACCCACCTGTCCTCACCACAGAAGTCGGTGGCCAGATGCAGAGAAAGAGCCCTGCAAGGACACCNGGCCTTTATTATATTACAAACAGGGATTGCATCCCTCACACTAATAGCTGACATGGTAAAACAATTCTACAATTTGTACTCTCTCCCATATTTTATGTTTTCTGAAGCAAAGAAGAGACTGAAATTTCTCCCTCTAGTTACTCAGACCACAGAACCAATGTAATTCTGCTGTCTTCATTACATTATTTTTCCCCAGAAACCATAATACTCCAAAAACATTAAATTAAATAATACTCTTTAAAAAAATCAAGCAGTTCTTTAATTTCATTTCAATACCATCTCGTTCTTCCAACAGCCTCTCAGATGTGCAGGAAATGGTTTAATGATGTGCCTTTATTAAAGGGAAGTGCTGAGGTATCTCTGTAGGTTGCTCCCATCCCCCAAAAGTTTGCACAGCAACAACTCTGAGAATACATATCTGCCAGCAAAAAATGTCTTCACCAGAGCCTCCTTTTATCACAGAAGCTGCAACAAAAACAGCACTTAAAGGACACTATCATCTCTACTCACAGTACCCCCTGAACTGTAAACACAGTTTAAAAACTGCACGCCATGGAGCTCAGGCGTGTTATCTAATCCTTTAGAAACTCTATCCTACTACAAACACGGGGAGCAGCATTGCCAACCACACCATGTGCTTCCACTTACTGACCCACTCCCTTCCCACAAGCACACACACACATACCATCCCTCAGCCCTCGTGCTCAGCACAGAAATCCTAACACAGCTCTCATGCCCAAAACACTCAGGGCCTCACCTGGGAAGCAAATCCTGCCCTGCCTGCTGCCCTCCCAACGCCCCCAGACGCAGCAGCAAGTGCAACTATGCATTATATATGCTGTTCTCTAGAGTTATATTCCCTCACCCCTGCCTGCACCCCTCCAGCACTACAGCTGAAAGACAGGATGGAAGGAGTGGGGGTTTTTAGTGGAGTATCTGGGGCTGCTGAGCTTGCTTGAAATGTAACTTACCTGAACAAGTGTTGCAACACTCTCACCACACTTACTTTGTTAGCAAAGCAGCCAAACAGCTCAGGTGACTTTGCAACTGCCTTGCAGGGCAGCACTGCAACAGTACAGGCTTTGACAGCCAGACCTGTCATAACAAGGAGGAAACAGGGGTTTTTGTCTTTTTTTTCTTTTTTTTAATCTTCATTTACTCTGAACAAGGTAATTTGATCTAACTAGAAAGCCATTCTTTTATTTTCTCGCTATGAGTGTTGAAGACTCCTGACAACACATGTGAGCACAAGCCTCACTCAAAGTGGCCTTGGGAGCTGTAAGAAATGCTTGGTACCTGTTTCACAGCTTGGTGTGGCTGGGGCAGGAGCAGCTCCTCACACATTATCCTTCCACTGACCATTATGGAGTCAGAGTCTCACTGACAGCACCAACACTCAAAACTTGCAATGGAGTACAGCTTCTCCAGAGTAAAAACAAATAGCAACTGGTAAGTGAATAATTCTGGGCAAGACAAGATAACTGAAGGGTGTGGGCTTTGCCCCATGCCCCTAATTGTGATAGATCAAACTGTGCCTGAACCAATCCTCTTTGTAAATCCTAGTGCTGTGATGAGCTAATGTTTTTTCTGAAGGATAAGCAGAGCTGGGGTTTTTTCTGCCTCCATATTTTCAATACAATTTAGACACGGGTAGGTTCCCTAAGTACCATATGACATTTTGCAAAAGCTGTTACCCATTTCTGCCTCTGTTAGTCTCTGTCCCAACACTCTACATTGCATTTGAAGTGCTGAACTAGAGAGCATTTAAGTTCTAACTTGCATTGATTATTAAAATCTGCCCACAGAGAAAGAGGCATCCTCCTCTACAGATCAATTTCCATGATTGTCATGGCACTAAGGTCACAGACACAGGAACAATCTTCTGCCACGCAGTTACCCTGTAGGACCTGAATGGGCTCTCCCAGTGAAATAAATCAGCTTTGCTATTGGAAACATATGGGACTCTGCTTTGGATGATCTAGGACTCAAAAACTGTATTTCAAAAGCACACATAGAAAGATGAACATTCAAAGGTTTATCATTTACCCCTTCTATTTCTTAGAGAACACTTGTTTAAAAAAAACCCTAAATGTATCTTTGTTAAGGGTCAGCCATACTGTAGATGACTATTTGGGTCAAACAGCACCAATCAGCTGCACCCAGCTGCTTTCTTGCACCACAGATTGTGTACTCACCAAGCACAACTTCAATACCAAATCATTCTTCACACAACTACTTCAACAATCCCTATAATTTTACAAGACCTCAGAGACAAAGATGAACATCTATACAGGTATGATAACTACAGCAGAAGATTATGTATTCCTGTGTCCAAAATTGTATATTCTAAGAGAATTCTTATATTGTGCCCAGATTAATTACCTGCTCCAGTACAGGCCAAATTTTACAGGATTAGCAAAGGGCTATGAAATTTTTTGCTTGCTTCAGGCCAAACATGACTTCCAAACACCACTGAAAGCCACACACTAATCTAGACCTTAGCAGCACCCACACAGAGATGTAAGTCATGTTGCATTAGACCCTATGAAGTGAAATTACAGCCCACATCCAACACACAGATTGTGTCCTAGCAGGCCAGATGTTGCATGCATGATTAATTACCAGCCTTCTAGGGGAATGTGACGAGCACACTTGTACATGTCCTCTACTCAGACTGTCCCTGAAAATCCTTTTTTTCTTTTTCTTTACCTTGTGAAACAGAGTTATGCTGCATTTCAAACAGATTTTAGGCACTGTTTGATTCCCATTGACATGACTGCTGGGTAGACTGATCCACAGCAAGGAAAGGCCATACCAGCTCACAGGGAGCAGCAGCTGCCCTGCAAGTCCCCCCTCTGGAGCTTTGTTGGGAGCTATGCACTGCTGTGCACACAACATCCACTCATAGGATCAGTCAAAACTACATCATCACCTTAAGCAAAGATTAATTACAACAACAGGGAAAAGATACCTGTCCAAAGGCACTGCTGCTTTCACTACCCAGAGAAAGACATCTCAATTGATTCTCACGTAAGAGATGGGGATGGAGAGCCAAGGGAACAAAAAGGGGAAGATTTTCCACCAAAAAACTATGTTGGGGATCTGGAGTATAAAACATGCTGGGCATGGAAAAATGAGTGAATCTTCTCTGGCCTTCACACATGAGGCATTCAAAATTAAGAATGCAAAGAGGCTGATTTGACATTTCAAGTTGTTTGAAAATGTTTTTTGCTTTATTCTTTTTGTGTAGAAAAAAAAGAAGTTTAGACAGCACATGTTTAAAAATGAAGCACAGAGTTCTTAAAAGGTTTCAATGACATAGGGTATGAGCAAAGACCTTACAAATCACACCTGGCTGAAAACTAACAAAGACCTTAGAGAAAGCTAATTCACATTTTGTAAGACGGTCTGAAAACATTCTCTCTGTATTTATCTTATTAGAATCAAGCAGCTGACACTACCATGAACACTGCAATGCAAAGGTATCCTGAATCTGTACCATTCATAAGTGTTTCTATTGTACAGCTGAGGACTTAATAGAGCATCAGGGGAAGGAGGAGATTTTTCTGCTTCCTAATTAGCTGTCAAGTGACACAGTTCTTATTGTCTGCAACAGCATTTTGGGAAATGGTTCCTCGGTACATTAGGTCACACAACCCCTGCAAAGCCAAATGCACACTTAGTACCATGGGATGTGAAGGTGCTTTAGTTTTCACTTAGACTACCTTATTCTGCTTTTGTTTGCCAGCTAACCTTGATTTCCTCCACATCTCACTCCTTGTTGGTCCATACCCCCTTTATCTCCAGTACAAATAACATTGATTTTTTTTTTTTTTTTAACTCTTAATCTACACTGGGCAAAGCATTTGTTCAACTGTTTGTCCAATAGATCTCCACTGTCATTTTGCAGATGTTTCATTGAATTCATTAAAATTTCAAAGCTTGCCACCACCACAGGAAAATTTTTTTATCAGCACATACTTCAAATGTTAGGCAGAACATCTAAGAAACTACTAGTTTCACATTAAATTTTGCTTCCTTGAGGGGTAAAAAGAAGCACAAAAACTGTGTTTCTACTTCCCTCCAGACACCAGGGTAATATCCATATATTTTTTTGTTACTTTACTTAGTTCTAAGTTATTGTTGGAAACTTATGCTTAAACTTCTTTAAAAAGCATTAAACCTGTTCTGCTCACATTTGTGCCAATTTCTTGGATTAAATTTATCAAAACTAGCTGCACCAGTAGGTCACTGAAAAATAAGCCTCTATCTAGGAGCTCTCTGCACTGCACAGTAAAGGAATACCCCAGACTTGTTTCTCATGGGCTCACAAGACTGCAACTCAGAAACTCACGACTAGCTGAGCAGCTTCATGAACCCCTTCAGCTCCTCCCTTGCATTTTGTGATCATTTACACTTCTGGATGAGTTTTGATTATAGCTCAGCCAATGTTAGACAAAAAGTAATTAACCATAAGTGTATTCATTACAGGCACGCACCCATAAACTGCAATATGAACATCAACTATGCTTCCCTAAGTGACAGGCAGTCCCTCAAGGCTCAATTACTTGCCAGTTTTTGCTCCATTTCAGATGTTAGCAGCCCTACTCTTCTAAATGGGTAATAACTACAGATAACCATTTACAAGCAGCAATTAAGAGTTTTAAACCTTTACCAATAACTTCTCCCAAAACTGGGACCAAGCTTTACTTATTTTTTCCAGTTTCCTAGGTAATTATCTCAGTGTGATCCATTTCCCACATTAGTGAATCACAATTTTTCACAACATACACCTAGATGTTTATTGAAAATCCCTAGCCTGTAACAGGGAAGCTGAAAGTATTGATACATCAGATGAATTTTTCTCTATAGCATGAATCACCAATGGTGATTAACTTTGGATGAGACCACGCTAGTTCAGAATATCTACTTATATCCAAGTACAACAAAAAAACCAGGCTGAATAAACTATTAGAGACCCACCTTTTCTGAAACAAACTTCTACCTCTTTTCTATAATTGAGCTTAGTGTGCCAAAATAATTCTAGGAGATGCTGGGAGAAATCAGTACCACATAATGATTTACCTTGTGTTAATTAACTGTCTACTGCACATTCCTGTGACCACACTTGTGTGGCTTCCCCTCTCCTACACTCAGCTCTTAGCTGCACACACATCCACCTGAGAGAGCAAGCAACACAAAACACCCAAGTGAAACAGGGTCTGTCCCAGCACACTCAGAAACTGATTAGCCAAACCTTATAACACACTCTGGCTGTTGACAAAACATCCGAGTGTCTGACAGCCTGCAAAAAGGAGAACTCAGGAAACTTCCAGCAGAGGCATCTGAGCTGATCACAGCAGTGAGACTGTCATTTCACACCACAGCAAGGGTGAGCAGAAGCCACAGAGCTCTCAGCACCAGAGACCAGTAGAATTACACTGAGTGATAAAATACGTCAGGTGTTTCAAAGTCTTTACCAAAACTCTTTAAAAATATTTCCTTTGTTATCTAGATTTTTTTCCTCTATCCTTTTATCCTAAAGAGCATGGCACTTTGTATTCTACTTTATTCATTAATTGATGATGGTTTAACTCTCATAATTTCTACAAACCAGTTCTATATACCGAGTAGATATTTCCATGGATTTCAAGAAAGTACTCCAGGGAGTAATTTAAAGATAGTGCAAATGTTCCATGACTTAAGAGTGAATAATGTACCCTGTTGACATTCCTTTTATTTAGGATTCATTTTAGAAGGAAAATCCTACTCTTCAAACTTTTTTAACTGACTTTTTTTAAACTCTTTTGTACCACTTGAATCTGTCCTTCCCAAGATTACACATGTGGCAGAGCATTCATATGAAAGTAGAGTAAGAAAAGTCCTTTCACAGTTATTACCCTGAAACCCACTCAAATGCCAGACCCAAGAAAAAATTAAACTAAATAATCTGTACTTTTACTTGCATGTTCAACTCAAATTTTTGTGGATTTTTATTGTTTTGGTTTTTTTCTTTTTAAAACAAGTCCTCTATTTGAAAAGAACATTAAAACAAACAAACAAACAAAACAATCCACAATATAAAACAATACAGAGGTTAGACACAGTGTCTGGTTGGGTTTTTTTCCTATGGTACTTATATTCTCTAAGAGCAGGAGACAGAGAAATAAGAGACTATAATGTATTCTTCTTTCTTCAGAGTCACATGAAGATGTACTTGGATGAGGCTAAGGGGAAAAAGGAATCCAAGTGATGTCTTTTTTACAGCGCAAACTTTCAGCTGTATACTACATTAAAATCAAATATCTAAACACAGCATCTGCAGCAGTCAAGAGAAACCCACAGATCCAGCTAACAAGATTGTTGTAATTGCCGTGATCGCCGATACTGAGCTTGTGCAGCCTCGAAAACAATGAGAATTAAGACTCATAAGCAGCAGCAGTCAAACCACTCAAGAATGTTGATACTTCTCTCTCAGAGTGCCATCGGCTCCTGACAGCCAGATTCAGACAGGCAAGGTAAAACGTTTCAATCTGTGCATCCCTCTGGTCTGTCTGCAGCGCAATGCACGACTCCAAACAGCCCTCAGTAAACAGTCTTCTCATCACTCCAGCCTGGGCTGAATTTTAATCAGGGTCCTTTAAATGCCATTGAGCAAATCCATATACTATGGATTGCTTCTTGCATGCCTCCAGCCAGCCACTATTTGGAGGGTCATTTATTATTTTTAGAAAACCAAAACAATCCAAAGTTATGGTACATATCACAGCACATCTCAAAGCAGAGTGCAGTTATTTCTGGACATTTCATATTGCATGTAAATGAAGCTTTTAATTATTCCTTTAATGTGACATAGTGGATGCATCCATCTGTTAGTCACACGAGAAGAGGAGCTAGGTTTATCTCATGATAAAACAGCAGTTAAGTTTTGAGGCCACTCAAATGTAAAATTTGGATTCTAAAATTCACATAAAGGCAAGCAAAAGACAGAAATATGGGAGGAGCTCC